>JANHFT010001554.1:33454-77468 GCA_032467955.1 Pseudoxenodon macrops
GTGGCAGTTGGTCTCCAGAGCTGCCTTGTGAGAGGAGGAGGCGCCGCCGCTTTCTGCTCGGATCTGCAGTCGTCCCCCCCCCTGTCGCCCCCCCCCCACTCGTCTGATTTGAGAGTCCCGGTCGGATTCGGTGAAATTTTTGCCTCCGAGCGGATAGGCGGGCGGCAGCCTTTTCCTTTCGCTTTTTTTTCTCTCACAAAATTTCAGACAATTGAAAGCCGGAGCGAATAAATCCCGGCTTTAGGTTTTTAGTTCCCGTCCTCTTCAGCTTAGAAATTCCTCGGCTGCGGAACCCAAAAAACGGACAAGTTGTGACGGCGGCTAAGCGGTTACCTGGGACCGCTTTGGAAGCGGTTGCCCCATATCGCCCCCCTCCCTCCCTCCCTCCACAGCCCGAGTATCGCCTTAGCAACTTCAGGCTCCCCGGCTGGCCGTTTCTCACAGCCCTCCCCGTCCAGAGTCTGCAGCTCTCCCGTGTCCCGCTCAGTGCCAGGAGACTCTGCGACTCGCCTGCGAGCCAGAGCGAGAGGGGAGGGGGTGGGACGGTTTCGCGTCCTCCCCGTAGGGAACCGGAGCGCCCGCCAAGGACTGTAGACGTCTCTAAGCCAAGGGCGTCGCTGCCAGGCACCAGCCGGGTATGCGTGAACCTGAAGGCCGCGCGGCGGAGCTGGAGGGAAGCCCTGGCCAGGAGAAGCGGCGAGGGGGCCTCGGGTCCAGCGCTAACTGGCTGGCGAGGCCGTGACCTTCTTCCCTCTTGCTCTGGTCTTACGCGCAGGGCGGCATCCGGTCAGTCTCCCCCCTCTTCCTCCTCCCCTGCCCCGCCCGGAACCAGACTTGGCGCGACTAAATGCCCGGCGGTAACCCGGCTGCAGGTGGTAACGGGGGAGGGAAGAAGGGGGGGGCGGAGGAAGGCGAGCGGTGCCCGGGCGAGCGTCACGCGGGGAGAAAGAAGACGAGGCCGGAGAATGAGACTCATTGAAAAAAAAGGCGCCTGCCGCAGCCGGTGGAAAACCTCTCAGCCGCTGCCTTTGGAGACGGTGGCGAGGATTGATGAGCTGCGGGCGCGGAATGGTGGCCAAGGCTCCGCGGGGGACGAAGAAAGGGATGCGGTCCGGAGGAGAGGAACCCGGGCGGCGGCGCTGCTGCTCACCTGTTGGCTTAAAGAAGCCGGGAGTGGGTTGTTGGAAGTCAGGAAGAGCTTCTCTTGGCTTTCTCCTGCTCCCCAAGCCTGTAAGAGGCTGCCACTGCCCATGCACAGAGTTGCCACTACTTGTTTTCCCTCTCCCTTCCACTCTCCAGTGCCTGGTTGAAAATTAATGATGGTGTCCTTGTAGACTTTTCATTGCCTAGCTAGGGAACTTTATCAGTTGCATGTTAAGTGTGGGATTAGTTCCTTGTTTTTATATAGTACTTGACCCAGAGCTGCACATTATTTTCTTCTGGTCCTCCTCAACATGGCTTGTCCTTTAATGACCACTCAAAGTTCAAAGCATGGGCAGGGAAGGGTGCTTTGTCATCTGTAAAGCACCTCTAGCCATCATACAACCTCTCTCTTCACAGCTAGCTGGTTGCCAAGCGCCCCATCATCACATGACTGCCATCTGCAGTTTTCTCTGTTGGCCTCCCCAGTGGGGATGTTGGCAGAGAAGGTTGCAAAGCTGCTGCTATCTGAAGAAGGATTTCCCCTCCCCTCAAAAAATGAGGGTAGGGCAGACATCCTTCATTGGGATGCAGAGATCAAGCAGGGTGCTGGAGAAAAGCACAGAGGGAAGAGGAACTTTTCCAAAGGGCTGAAGCAATGCAGATCAGATCCAAAAGTTTTTTTGCAGCCCCTTGAAGGAGTTTCTCTCCTTCAAGGGGCTGGTGGAGAAAAGAGTTCCTCTGAAGGGCTGCAGAAAGAAATCTTAGATCCTGAAGAACTTGTTTGTTTCTCCAGCCCAGTGCAACAGTTCCCTTCCATGCATGAAGGGCAGCTGCCTGCCTCCTTTGTACTGTCTGCTTAATGGCCCATGCAACCACAAGTAGGAAAACCAGGGTTGATGTTTGTGGAATGAAATGATGTTTCACTTAAGAACCATTTCACTCAACCAAGATTTCAGTTGAGTTAGGGTCATAAGCAGTGGTGTATTAACCATTAAGCAGACCAAGCACATGCTTAGGGCACCAGGCCCAAAGCAGGCACCACAAAGTTGAGAAAGAAAAAAACCACAAGATTTGTAAAAAAATTTTTTTTGATAAATTGAATTTTGGGGCAGTGATTTGTCAGTGCTTAGGGCACCAGTGAGCCTTAATGCACCACTAGTCATAAATCAAGGATTACTTGTACAGAAGGTAGAAATGGAGAGGTAGAAATAACTATTCATGGTATCTTTGGAACAAGTAAAATACCCTTTCCAAACCTTTAGTAAGCTTTCTGGACCCTCATTCAGCAGAATGAAACACCTTTAGAAAAAGGAAGGGCGGGAAAATGGAAAAAGACCTTTACTCCTATAGCAATTCATCAGTGGCATATAGATGGACCCGTATGTGGTTGGATTTATCTCACTGGCTCTGAGACAAGGTGTAAAAGAAAAGATTACTGTATACCAGTGACTGAAAATATGATACTACTCATTCCTGTCTCCTGCCATTTCCAAGTGGATGTCATGGCTGGTAGGCTGCTTTGGCTCTGGCACCTCTCTGTTTCAAAAATAAGTTCTGAGCCAGCCAGCTAAGGCTTCCCTGGAAAGGGCCCTACAGTCCTTACCCCAGCCTCTGCCATGGCAAGCTTTCCAAAATAACTAGGTATTCACTGCAGAAGGAAACAGAGGTGAATGTCAATGTAACTGTATCACGCCCTCCCCACTCATATATTTATAGCATTTTAATTGTAGCATATTGAAGGAGAAAAAAGGAAGGTTTGTGCTAGTCAGGAAAATGCTGCTAAGCTAATCACCTGCACCTTCGTGGAATTCCCCTGTGCATTATTTATTGCCTCTTTTCTTCACTTAGTTTCTCCTATTCCAGAGAGGCTTTTTCCATTAGGCGTAATATTAATCCAGGTGCACGCAGATCTTTTTGTGTGTGTGTGCGTAACATCTAAACCAAAAGCATAATGGACAGCTGAAATCATTATTCCATAGAATGCTCCACATGAGTCTCAAAGCATAAAATTTCTTTTCTGATTATGTTTCTTGCCTTAGTACTAAGTGTTGGCCCTCTGAAGTAGAAGCAGCACTTGAGAGTCCTTTGATCAGCATGATGATAGTGCAAAGAGCTTGAATGGGCGAGGATGGAGGTTCCTTTCATCTAACACCTCCTTTATAGTCCCTCTGTTGTTTAGCTGGTGCTGTGTAGAAATGGTCATTAAACCATTTTTTTTTTTGCTTTTTAGAGTCAGTTTCACATATACCTTCAGAGAATGAGAAATGGGACATGCCTTGTCTTGTGTTTGTATATGTATCAGGAATTTAATTGTTTTTGATAATCTATTTAAGATGCTTCAACCCAAGCTTGGATATGAATAATTTGGAATAAACATTGTGTGACAGGCTGGCTTCTTTTCTAAAGAGAAGCAGATTGCAAAAAAAAAGAAGAAAAAAAAGGGAAAAAAATGCTGTTGTCCCTCATAGCATTAAAATGTGTGAGTAAAATCCTGAGAAATCCAACTAAACCCAAACACCTACAAATTTAATTTGGGCAAAACTGTGGCATGCAAAATAAGCTTAGATGTACAGATACAGGATTCTAAGCATTCAGAAAGTATTCAGAACCCGTTCACCATGGGTTCTGGTACTGACAGAGGTGGGTTCCTACCGGTTCTATCCAGTTCTATACAATGTCACGGAGCCGGTTCCATCGGTGTCTCCATGGGCATCTTGGATTTTGCTTCTGTGCATGCGCAGCAGCTAGTTTTTGATTGCTGCGTGCACACGCGTGCTTCACATGCACACATGCAGCACGGCCCTGAGCGAACCGGCAGCAAAAGTATCCGGAACCCACCCCTGGGTACTGAGTGTAGATTAATGAGGAAAAATAATAATTTCAACAACTGTAGAATCAGGCTGCAGCATAACAAAAATGACAAAAGTGATGGAGGTATGAATACTTTCTGAATGCACTGTATGTTATAGTGACACATGAGATGTATTTGGTATATATTTTGTGTCAAGTAATCATAATTTTCATTCGACTTGATATGTCTAAATTATTTCCTAAATTAAAATCTGCTACATCAAGTTTACATTAATCCCATAACAGAGTGAGAATTGTGGCTAACTTTCTCTGGGTTGCCAGTGTAAATCTGTAGACATAGGGGAGAAATATCTGAAATATACACTACATTAGAAAGGATTCAAAGATAGCTTGAATGACTTTGCAGTTTTTTGATACAGGCAAAAATACCATTTTTAATGTCAACTTGTTCAAGAGCAATTCATAATGTCAGTTGACCACTGATGATTGATTGTTACTTCTGAATGTACCGTAGTTAAATCCAAGTACTTTCATTTTAATCAGATGCCATGCTGCATATTTTCACTGCTTTTATTACAAAGCATGGAAGTAGATCTAGAATACAAGTTGCATAGTGGTAAATCAAAATCTAATCTTTGCAGGATAATATATAAAATTATATAATTTATTAATTCTGAATGTACTGTTCCTGAGCTGTCCCAGTTCAGAAGAAATACATCTAATTTGAGGGCATGATATACGGATTACAAATATTTTGTATAAGGAGAGAAAACCTATATGCTTCTATTTTAGAATGTCTGCTATACTCAAGATATTTCTCCCATGATGCAAAATGAATATATAATCACCTGAAGAAATCACATACTTTTAGGTTAGTACTGTAATACAGGTATAATTCATTCAGTTGGCAAAATTTGGTACACTGATTAGAGTGCTAGGAATTGTAGTGCCAGTTTAGACATTAAAAAATGGCTGGGTGATTTTGGGCCATTCACACACTCTCAGCCACTTCGCAGGATGGTTGTTGTGGGGGAAATGGGAAAAGGAAGTGTTACGTATGCTTGCTGCCTTGAATCGTATATGAAAAAAAGGCAGGATAAAATGAATACATCCTTATTTATATGCTGCTGCAACAGGCAAGGTAGTTTTTGGTGAACCTTTTCGGCACCAAGTGCCGAAACAGGAGCGTGCATATGGGAGTGCCAGAAACCGGAAAAACAGCCATCCAGGGCACATGCCGGAAGCCAGAAAATCATCTTCCCAGTGTGCGCATGTGCCCTGGCCACATGGTCTTCCAGTTTCTGGTGTGCATGCGCACACAAAGACCAGCTGGCTGGCACGCGTGCATGCGTTGGAAACCAGAAGAGTAGCCACCTGGTGTGGATGCACATGCCAGGAAGATGATCTTTGCATGCGCATGTGCACCTGAAACCAGAAGGCCAGGTGACTGGTGCGCATGTATGCACTGGAAACTGAAAAATCATCTTCCTGGTGCGTGCATGGACACTGGGTGGCTGCTCTTCCGGTTTCCGGCGCTCCAGTGCGCATGAAGCCAGCGTGCCGGAACCCGGAAGAGCAATGGCCAATGGCTTGTGTGCCCTGAGAGATGGCTCTGTGTGCCACTTCTGGCACCCGTGCCATAGGTTTGCCATCATGGAAGTAAGGACTAACAATTCCTACTAGAGACGATTTTTGCTACCCTGCACTATGGTAGTAGACAATGAAAGTGCTTGAAAAGCAGAGGAATGTGTTTTGGAAGTTAAAACAAAGGACAAGTGATGATTGGGCTTCCTTTGGCTTCCATGATTTCATCATAGATCTTTTGTGATCTATTATTTGTCGTGTGACTATAGGTCAGGACTGTCTTTCAAGCTGTAATGATGCAGCATCATAATGTAGAAGCAATGCTGAGACTGTTACTCATGTAAGATGAGGGGAATGGGAGTTACACTGAAATAGGAATCCATCTCCCCTCATATTCAATACTGTTTAGTATTACTACTACTTTGGAGTTCTTAGGTTATCATGTTTCTCGGTTTCTGATTCATTATCCAAGATGAAGAATTAAAGAGACCCATAATAATAAAGGACAAACTATAGAAATATATGCTGAGCTGAATCACATAGAGTTGTAAGCTCCCAAAAGACTGAAAAGTCCTTCAAGGTAATAAACATTGGTTGTTGAAACCTCTGTCTTGAGGATCAGTGGCAATTTGCAGTCGTACACACACTTCAGATGTCTGACAGAATTGGCACTTACCCAGAATCTATTTTAGTCTGTAGGCTCCTATATGATCCAGAACTTCCAGAAGTCTCTTTAGGCTCCACCAGAGGTTTTATTTTTTTTCAGTAAGGGTTAAATCCCTGAAATTCTGAAAAATTCCAGAATATTAATGTCATCTACTTCCTTCTCAAACAACCTTTTATGTGTTGGAAATGCATTGGCCTTTCTCTTTCTCTTTTTCTAGTTTGGAGGAGTACGGAAATTGAGGAAATTACTAGATTTACATCTAAAGCTGGAATGTCAATATACAGTTTGAATTTAAGACTTATGAGGGCTGCTGAGTACAAATTAGCCATAAGTAATTTTGACTGGTCATAATGGATTGAGCCAACTAAATTTTCACCTTATGGGTCATCGTGCCATTTTTTTTGGGGGAAACCAGATAGTGATTCATATTAATGTCCACAAGCAAACAACTATCTTTGGTGGATCCCCAAGCATGATTTGTAGATGGCTATGAAAGAGAATTTCAGCTATACAGGGAATCACATAGACTCTTCTGCTTGTTTCTACATGCACATGTCAACAGTTTAATCTCTTTACTGTCAACCGACAATGGAAGGTATGAGGGGAAAGATATGGTCTTCTAACACTGGAAGTCATGCCTATGGCATGAAAAGGGTGACATGTGGACTAATCTGTGAACATCATGCAATCCTTCCACCTTCTTAGATCTCCCTGCCCTCCAGATCCAAGTCCTTGTGTTTGATGGTTGCCTCTAGATCTCTGGCTTCACAGATCCTATCAACTTTCTCCACAATAACTATTGACATTTTTGTGTGTTTCTATCTATTTTTTTTAAATAACATCAGCTTCTTCAGGGATCAAAAAGACTCCTTCCTGTAGTCCAGTTCTGCCAATATCCCTTGTCTCTTCTTCTGTTTCCTTCAGCAGGGACCCCACACTTCGTAGAAAAATGGTCTGTAATTATGGATAGCACCATATTTTATTTTTCCAGACTCTTTTGTCTCCCCTCCTAGGTCCCTCTTTTTCTTCAAACTACAGTCCCACTGCATCGTCTTCAACAAAGCACATGTGTGCCATAGATTGTGGGCTGGATTACTTTCAACTGTTTTCATAAGCTGCTGACCACCAAGTGGGTGAGCCCTCATCCGATGGCTCCTGCAGCAAGGCCTTGTCCATGTCCCCATATTGCAATCATGCAATCCATCCTCCAGTGATTCTCAAACAGGGATCTCAAAAAGGAGTCTCAGGACTCCTTTACATTCTTAAAAACAAATGAGAGTTTTGGTGGGTTATATGTTCCAATATGCGCTGTATTAGAAATTAAAATTGTGAAATGTGACAATTATCTGTTTGACTTCGTGGACTGCACTTTGAGAAATGCTGCTCTAGGAGGCATTTGCAGTGCAATTTTCCATTTCCTTTTTTCTTTGATATGAATGCACCTTTGGTGCTCTGGGGCCACTATGTGGGTGTTTAACAGTTGTAGACTGCTGTTAAGTAGAAGGACTCTGGAGATATTCAGTCCCCTTTCATAGGAAGTTTGCTTAAATTCTGGTCTCGAAGGCTAACATTATATCCCTGGCATTTAGCTGCTTCATCTAGCTTTTTAGTATGCTGTTGGCAGTAGTGGCTTCCAGATCATAGGGCAGAAGTACATTGATATCTGGAGGTTTTATGGTTCTCTAGAATGTGACTATGCTAGTACTGGAGAGGGGCTGTTGGCATCTTTATTGCTGGTGTGGTGGGGTAGTAGGAGGTTTCCACAGTGCCCGTGGAACAAAAGCCTATCTGTGGCATTGTTTTATTGCCAGGACAATATTTTTCAATCAGATTTATACTTTAGGTTTGTATTTTCTTATTCTTCATAGAGTGGCCATGGGTTTGGTATAAACCTGTGTCTTTTGTTATTTATTGTGACCTTCCTGGATCTTTAAAAAAAGATTTTCAGTTTCCCTGTTGGTAGAAGTGATGACAGTCCTCTTTCTTTCTTTCCTTTCTTTCCTTTCTCTGTTATCTAGATCATGGTGACATCTTTGTGGATGTTGGGTTTGTCTCCTACATCTCTGCACAGGTGAGGAGTTTGATAAGATAGGGAGTGTATGAACTCTCCCATGTTTTTCGCTGATCTATTTATATTGTGAATAAGAGCCAGACTTGTGTGGACATTGACTCTGAGAAATATGTATCTCAACCTGACATTTTACTCTGTGAGAATTGAGGATGGGGACTCTAGTCTGCTGCTTTCTTTCTGTTTGAAACACTGGCAGGGACAGTAGTATGATTATACACCATTTTTTAACAGAGCTTATACTCCACCCACGCCTTACTATCACTTCTGGATCCCCCCTGAAAGTGCTCTGGCATATTATTTCCTCCACTGGAAACCTTTCTGATTGTTCCACATCTATGGGGAGGGGACACTGACTAACGGCTGCTGACTAGGATGCTATTCTCTCACACACCCCAGAAGCATTTCTGATTGGTGGAAAATCATGATTGACAGACTGAGCGCATGGTTGCTCAATACTTCCCTCAGAAATGATTCTGAATGGTGAGTGGCCAGTGGGAATATTATGTAACCCAAAAGAGGGACAACATTTGAACAAACCAGGAAGTAATCAGATAAAATCATGACTAAAACAAGCAAGCCAATGCCTTTTGTTTCTTTGTTTTAATGCTAGAAATTTGGGGCTTCTTTTCTAGTCTATTTACACAGAACTGCCTGCTATTGAATTTAATATTGGGGGGGGGATTGAAAAAAAGCCTATTTTGCAAAATTCATTTAAGCTTGTTTATCACAATTCTTCTGGTCCAGCAGTAAGTGGAGAATCTGACAAAGATCTTACACAAACTTACAGTAAGTCAGCATAAATCTGCAGCCAAAGAATTCGTTACAAATAAAATAATAAGGCTTATTATGGGTGATGATGGTGGCTTAAACATAAAATAAAAAGGCTGTGTAACTAATCTACAAGAGTGGGCTATTCAGAGCATTTGTATATCTGACATGAACCTCTAGAGGGCAGGTACAGAGCTGTGATGCTGTACATGTGTGTGTTCTGTGCAGACATGTTTGTGACAGGCATGCTCAAGGCATGTTCAAACTTGTTCTGCGGTTGTCATTCTGAGCATGTGCTATCAGCAGTAGTGTCTGCAGGCAGATACGAACTTCAACAGTTTAAACCTGACCACCATATTGAGAATAATATGGCAGCCCCAGAATCCAATGAAGAGTATAACAAAGGGATACTAAGTCAGAATGATGACAATTGGTTTGATGAAAATTTGATTCCTGAACCAGTAAAGTGGGTAAAAAAGAGGTAAGTTATATAATATTAATGAGAGCAAACATATTATGCTGATCATACACTCATTGTCAGTTCTGTCAGATATCAAATGGTGAATCCAATCCATTTATCAAACTTAGTATTTTCAGTAATAATAAGTATATGATATTTCTTCTTTTAAAAAATGTTCCTCTAATACTGAATTATGAATATTCTTAAGGCATAAATTGTAAAAGTACTGCATCATTGCTTAATGGGATGTCTACAACATGAAGACCAAATGGATGGAGTTGATGAAACAGATATTATTAAAAAGTGTCTTCAAATTTATATGCCTCAAATTGTATGGATATTCATTAATGTTTCAGACAAAATGAATATATTTCAAATGAGACTTGCTGGATGAAGTCGAGACATTCGTACAGTGTACCGAGAAAGAGAAATCCCCCCTTTCATTAATGACAAGAATTTGTGACGAGACTCTTATGTCTCTCAAGAAAATGATATGTGATTAATGTCATAGAAATTAATGCCACAGAAATTAATTACAAGGAAATGATCATGTGCACACCAATGAATTTCAAATAAAAATATTTACAAAGCATGTTTAAAAACAGTTGTTACTTTTTTGCTAAAGTGTATTTACAATATGATGGATGAAGAAGGTCTGACTAATTTTGCAAGAAAAACAAAATACATGTTAAGAATTCAGTGCCTTTGGTGCAGCAAATTTTACATCAAGGCTTGGGACTTTATCTAGTAGAAACAGACAAGAATGTTGAAGGCTTCTTATTCAGATGATCTGCAACATTTCCCAGTAAACAAGGCCTCTTCAGGATGGATGCTACTAATGTAAGTAATTTTGTAGCTAATTTTTAAAATGTAGTATTTCTTAAATGCAAATATGGTATTTATAACGTTTGTTGTTGTTTTTATTAGGAAGAGGCATCAGAATCACAATATATGAAAGCCTGTGAAGTTATTCTTTTTCCTTTCACACATATACATTTTAGAAGCTTCACTATTTCTATAGCAACACTGATGCTTGTCTGTTTCCATTTTTCCTTCAAAATGTGCAGAAGATGAAGTGTTTGCCAATTTTTCAATGTCCTGAGATTCATAATGGTATCAATATATACCATTGGGAAGAGAACACAGACCTTCTCCATCATGAGGGACAGAGGACAATGAATTAGAAGATATAGTCTTTAATTCACATGCATGTAGAAAACTAAGAAATTGTTCTTAGGAATGTTGATGAGAACTAGCCACCAAACTATAAAATGTAAGGAATATCTACTTCTTTATCTAACAACCAATATACCGTCTTTACAGTAGCAGTTGTTACAAATGACTGTTCTTTTTTCAGAACGGTGAAGTGATCAGTTGTTTGCTAAATATCCAATGTGAACTATTTCACAAGAGGCTCATCAAATTGTGGGACCAAGGCCATCCACATCGCGTGGAATTCAGGATAAGGAATTAGAAGATAGACTGTGTAATTCACATACATGTAGGTTTTTAGAAAACAAAGTCATTAGGAATATTGATGTGAGCGAACTTCTAAATAATAAAAGTGTAAAGAAAATCTCCTCCTTCACCCATCAGTCAATAGATTCTATGTACTGTAACAATTCTACGTCCTAAGTACTATTTGTTTGTGTTCCTTCAGAATGGTGAAATGATCAGATGTTTACTGAATTTCCAATGTTGACAGTTTTACAAGTGCCAAGGCCATCCACATCAAAACCCTTTATCTCACATGAAATACAAGGTGAATTAACATGTATCTCAGACAAAAGCAGACCAGTGCTTTACCCTGATTGCTGAAAGACATAACAGGATAAAGAAGAGTATATTCATGATTATGAAAAGAAGGAAAGTGTATGCTTACAGTGTGAGCATATTGAAGTCCCACTAAAAGGCAGATTACTAAACTGGGATTTAACAGCACCAATTGCCTATATCTGTGGTGATGGATCCTGAAGAATGATTCCAATAATTTTTGTGTCCTATAATGAAGTTTCGTCATGTGAATTTGTGGATATAGAAGCAGCATTGTCACATGGAAACCAGCCAAACATCAGCCTACCAAATCAACATGTATCAACATATTCATTTTCAGTTTTATAATGTTTATGCAGAGTTGGAATTATACAGATTGTTTGATGGGTTGGGGGACAAGTGTCTGTAACCATGACATCGATTCTGTTACTTTTATATGTAGCGAGGGAGCGTGGACATCCCCCTTAGATGATTAGGGTGGCTGATTAATGAGATTCCACCAAACACCACGGTCATTGAGTTTGTGGTAGTTGGTCCCAAAATGTATGGGTATGCTTTGTCAAATGGGAAGACAGCGTTAAAAGTGAAAAGACTTACACTAAAAAGTGCCAATTGTGATAAGGTTGACTTTGAGAGTTTGAAAGACTTGGTTGATGATTATTATCTATCTGGTGAGGAAGAGAAGAAAAAGACTGGAATAGAATTAGGTGCTCAGAAAAACTCTAAAATTGACCTATAATAAAAGGGTTCTCAAATGTTCTGACCCAGCTCCCCAAAACAAACCCTCTGAAGTTAACTCAAAGATTCCTTTATTAGGACTGCCAGAAGTCCCGGCAAAAAAGTTTCTATCTCACCGTAAGTCCTGCCGTCCGAGAGATTAATAGTTGTCTGCTACATCTATTCATCTGCGCCCCCTGCCTTTTATTCCCAGAGCTAGGGTGGGGCTTCACCAGCAGCAGTGGCTCTTCCTTCCCAAGGATTGGCTTACAGATTTCCACTGCTCTCCTCTCCTCTGGCAGCCAACAGGACACAACATCAAACCTGAGAATTACTGTATGCTACCTTATTGTTATTAAGTATGGTGGAAAACTGCAGCCTGTAAACCTTTTTTCTTGTATTATACAGAATTGGTCCATCCAATTCTGGTAAATCTTTTTTTATAAAGCAAATGTTAGAACACAGTGAGATTATTATCTCAAATGCCTCAAACTAATTGCATGGTTTTATAACTGTTGGCAACCCCTTCACAAAGAAGTGCTTAATAAATTCCCCAGTATTAAGTTTATGGAGGGTCCTGTAGCCCCTTTTGAAGATGCTGACTTGTTTCAATCCAATCCAATCAATTTAGCAGTGGGCTCAAACAGGGACAACAAACAAATATAGAAATCTGAGTATTATTGTCATATTTCAAAATCTGTTTTTTCAAGGTAAAGAAATAAGAGCAATAGCTTTGAGTGCAAAATATTTGGTATTATTCTGATGCCTCTGCAACTAGCTTCAAATTGTCACACTGTCAGGGCAGAGATATCCCAGTAACACTTGGTATGTTTTAGAAATATTCCACCCCATGGTTATCTTTTGGTTGATCTGGCAGACACTACCAGGATACTACAGTTTCTTTCCACCTGATTGGCCTGCAGTGTATACTGTGAAAAAGAAGAGGAAAAACAGTAGCTCAAGCAGTTGTACATCAGCTCATTCAAGATGTCTTGAGAAGATACACAGAAATTGGGGGATTTTTAAAAATCTTGGTAAATGCTGGACCAAAACTGAGAAAACCTATCTTATACAACACTAAAAATGACCTGGAAGGGGCAATAGCAAAAAAGAAAAGAAAAAAGGACTGAATACTTTAAAAGATAACCTGCCTCTGAAGTCTTCACAATACCAGAATTTAAAGAGGGGAAAAAAAAGAGTTTATTAAAAAGTTGGGTGATGGAAAAACCTCACTCAAAAAGAAGAAGCAGATCGATCATCAGTCAAGAGACTTTATTGAACCGTTATTAGGCGGCCCAGTCGAGCCTTGAGATAAGATTAGTTGATATCTCCTACCGTTACGGTGTTGACTGAAGAAAAATTATGGTGGCCTTGGAAAAATGGTGCCAATCGACTGCGCTGTCTCCTCATCCGAGGAGAAGCCTCAGGCCGGAGCCCCGGCTGAAGCTTAATTTATGCCTTCCTGACCTCGCCTCACACTAAAAGTAGTTAAAAGCAAGTCAGGAAGGGAAGGAGAGAGAAGGAAAGAGGCAGAAAATAGGTTTAGAAAGAAGGTGTCTCGGAGTAATGGCTAAACGCGTCTTGTCCGCTCAGGACCGAGTTTAAAGCTGACCTGCCTAGCAACAGTATTTCAGCTAAAGACTTGGTCCAATAAGCAGACAGGATGAAGTTAACCCATTCTGGAGGCTACCTCAACATACTACAGAGAAGAGTCTTTAGATATTACCAGCACTAGCCATTTGGATAATGACATGCAATCCATTCTTCAGAGGTCTGATTTGAGTGAGGATATCAAGATTTAAGCTCCACAGTTTGGTGAGGCAGAGGTTTCTAAAGCTGTCCAGACAAAATGAGCCTGAAAAGGATACTCTGAATCTCATTTGCCCACCAGAACACTCTTGATCACCCCAGGACTACGAGAACTATCATCACAACAGCTGCCACAGGATCCAACAATGCAGGAGATCTTAGATGGAGTGAGCACCCATTATAAGAAAAATGCTGACCTTTTGTTGAACAAAATGAAACAGCATTGGGACATTACGGTTTGGGATTACTGTGGTACATTCTTGTACAAGAGATCCCACTTCCTGATACTAATATTTTAGACTTGGTAAAAGGGGCTTTGCAACACCAAGCATGTACTGTGAAACAAAACCCTAAAGGTTGGAATGAATTTATGAGTGCCGTGGCCAAGATGAAGGTTCTAACAGTATTGCTGAATTTTGTATTGCGGTTAAAATATTGCTGCATTGCTGTTTTAAAGAAAAATGAGAAAAACTGAAAGTCTGTGTCTCTTAAGGATATAAGTGACACTATTCCTGTTACTGTTATGACTGCAACTGTTGAGGCCCCAATGTCAAATCCTACAAGTGTTCTAAAGTTTAGTGACCAATTCAAACTATAAAAATACTGTGAAATAAGCAATGACTTATTTCAATTAACAATTAACTTTTTGTCTTTATTTTATGATAAGCCATACATGTTTGCATCAGTGGTGAAATCTACTTACCCTCCCTACTGGTTTGGAAGCATGCGATTCACACTCCCTCTCTCGCTTCACTTGCGCGGGTGCCTATATCACATGCTTTTTCATCCTCTGCGCATGCGCAGAGGGTAAAAAACCCCCAGAAATGGTGACGTTCAGGTGGGTGGTGGATCCTTGCGCAATATCTGCCACGGGTTCTCCGACACCAGCAGACGCTGCTACCTACTCGCCCGAATTGGACTGAGTAGGTAGCATTTCACCACTGGTTTGCATGCGTTGATAATGGTTACATGCTCCAAGTCTCTTTCCCAGCTTGATTTTTTTACAAAATGTTTAACCTTTTGATCATTTGTAACATTGTTTTCAGAGTACAGCTTTAAAACATTTTCGTAAGGTAAGCCTTTAAATGCTTCAGTAGAAAAAGCTAAGAGTGCTTGTCCGCAGGTTATCGCCTGGGGATATTATACTTGAAGTGACTGAAAGCTATAAAAACTTCACAATGGAGCTGGGAAAGTTGGCATTATCTGATATTATGCAATCAGTGTATAATAAATTTCCCTTAGAATATTTTCATATTCTGTCAAAACACCACTGACAATCACACTTTTCTCTTTAGCACATGCTTTTTTTTGGTGATTCAGAGTTCAGAGGGTCTAAATTTACCATTGGCAAAATATCCCTCATCATTGTTATCACCATCATCATTATCATCAATAGATAAAGTGCAAATACACACTCCTTCCTGCCACATGCGCACACCATTTAGAAAGATCGTCATTAATGCAAAATATAAAACTTAACCTATTACTGTGCTATCACTACCAGCCTCCTTTAGTGCTTATTATATAAAAACCATTTACTTACCTGAGCCTGTTCCTTGGAAGGGTGATGAAGTAGAACTCTTCATCATTTCACAGGATGTCTGGTAAGTATTACCAAGTATGTCCTCTGCTTTCAAATACTCCACACCATGAACCTTATAATACATTAGGTGACAATCAAAATCAGTCTCAAGTATCCTATGTCTTTACCAGAAATTTAACAACAGGCTTTAGTACAATCTGTCAAGAGGTCTCACTGGCTCCTCAAGGTTTAATGGATGGCATCGGAATCTGAGACTGCCATATTATTGTCAAATGCAGGCAAAGGTTTAAACTGCTGAAATTCACAACCCGTCTGCAGACGCTATTGTTAACAGCACATGCTCAGAGTGACAACCGTAGGACAAATTCAAACATACCCTGATCAAACATGCCTGTGCAGCATGCACACATGCACAGCATCACCACTCTGACCTGTTGGTACCTGCCCTCTGGAGGTTCATGTCAGAAACATGAATACTCTGAATGGCCCACCCTTTTAGATTAGTTAGTTTTACTCATAATTCTAAGTTCTTTGGCTGTAGATATATTTGCTGACTTACTGTGAGTTTGTGTGAGATCCTCGTCAGATTCCACACTCTTAATTTCTTTCCTGCTTTTACTGTGGCCCAGAACAATTGTGGCAAAGTGCATGCTTAAATATATTTTTCAAAATAGTTTTTTTATTTTTACAAATGATAAAATACTGCTGCAGGCAATTATGTGCTAGCTGATAGAAAAGAAGGGGACAAGCCCAAAATTCCTAGCGTTAAAACAAACCAAAAAAGCAATTGGCTCGCTTATTTTAGTAATGATTTTATCTTATTACTTGTTAGCTTGTGCAAGCACTGTCCTCTTTTGCATTATGTAATGTTCCTGCTGGCGGGTGACCAATTAGTCATTTCTAGGGGTTGTACTAGTCCACCATGTGCTCAATCTGTCAATCAAGATTTTGCACCAATCAGAAGTGCTTCTAACACTAAGGAAAGGGAGATCAACTTGAACATAGCTTGAATTGATTAAAAGAGGGCATTCAACTCCTTGCCTCATAATTGGGTAATTCAATCCAAAATAACAGGAGTCAATAGGAACATCAGAACATCAGAAACTCTGCAGAGGTCAATGGAAGAACTGTAGACAGTTGTTGGTCAATGATGATAGACCAGGAGAGATTAACACCAAGAGAAATATTTCAAGGAGTTTCATTATCACCACTACTGTTTGTTATTAACAATACTGAACAAGTCAGGCCATGCCTATCAAACATAAAGAACAGACTATCCCACCTCCTTTACATGGCTGATTTGATACTATATGAAAAAGTGCTATCAAAAATGAAATTGAATGTAGAACTAAGATATTGCCATAGAGTTTGGACTGGACCAATGTGCCACCCTCAACATAAGCAGAAAAAAATAATGAAAACTGAAGGAATCAGGATGCCCTATGGCAAAAAATATCAAGAGCCTAGATGAAGACAATCACTACAAATAGCATTGTTCAAACTGACAACATCAAACACACTGAAGTCAAGAAGAAAGAAAGTTAGTAATGAATACATCAGCAAAGTGTCCCAAAGGTGCTTTTTCAAGATGCAACTGGACTTTCTGATTTTTCTTTGAAGACATTTCACTTCTCATCCAAGAAGCTTCTTCAGTTTTGACTGAATGGTGGGGAATGGAAGAGTTTATATTCCTTGCAGACAACTGGTCATTTGCATTCTTTTAGTGGTTTCTTAAGGTCACCTGGAGATTTATCTGTGTCATCAGGGTCACGAGTGGTGCAAATGGGTGTGGAGCCCTTTTGGAACTGTTGAAAAGACTATATTGTAGATTGGAGATAGATGATGTCTCATCCCTCTCCCTCTGTTGAGAGAGGACTGTTCAATTTTGACATAGATGGCCTCTTTAACCCCTCTTTCTAACCAGCAGTCCTCTCTATCCAAAATGTGGACTTTTCTGTCTTTAAAAGAGTGCTCTATGTCTTTTAAATGCAGATGAACTGCTGAATCCAGTCCTGATGTGTTTGTTCTCCTGTGTTGTGCCATGTGTTTATGAAGTGGTTGTATTGTTTCCCAAAGGGAAAAAAAGGGAAAAGAGGCATTGGAAGAATATCTGAAGGATAATGAAGAAGATGCACTGAAGCTATGGTAATATATCATGAAGGCTTGCTGAATGAGAGATGAAAGTGGCCTACAAAAAAGACCAAATTAAGAATAGAAAGGAAACATAGCAAAGCAAAGTATTACAAGATCAGTATATTAAAAAATCAGCTGGGAAGTTGAAGAAAGAAATAAGAGGGGCTAATTCTCCCTGCATAATACCAAACCTCTAGAAGAAATCCAGAATTGAGAAGACAGGAACAGGCAGCAGTTGCTATCTTTGCAAAGAAACTGACGAAACAATGGATCACTTAGTTGCTGCAATAAGATTGCACAGACTGACTACAAACAAAGGCATGATGAAGTAGCAACAATGGGGCATTGGAAAACCTGCGAGAAATAATTTGGTCAAGAATCTGTTTGGTGAATCTTTGTCCATTATGTTACTACATACACCTGTGATGACGAACCTATGGCATGCATGCCCAAATTGGGATGCGGAGCCATATCACCTGGCACACACGTCATCGCCTGTTCCTCTTCCGGGTTTCTGGTGTGCATGCACATGCGACAATCAGCTGGCTTTGTGTATGCAGCAGTGCCTGAAACTGGAAGAACTGGTCTTCCGTTTTCCTGCGTGAGCATGCACTCCCGCCAGCTGATCATTGTGCGTGCATGCACACCAGAAACCTGGAAGACTATCTGGTGCACCGGAAACCAGAAGTTCATTTTTGGGTATGCGCATGCGCCCTGGGCAGCTCCTCTTCCGGGTTGCGGCCCAGATGAACATGCACGGTCCATCTCTGACATAAAGTATAACACAATTCACCATCACTGACATACAGTATAATAAGAAGGAAATAGCATAGCTATAGCTGTAGATTTTATATATATATATATTTCCAATGAGTGGGTATGATCCCAGCCTCTTCAAAGGAGGTAGTAATTAGACAATTCTTGGGGGGAAAAGTCTGAGCTCCATATATCTGAGTTATTATAGGTCAGTTCCTGGGCAAAATATTCAAAAGGTGGTGGCTTATCAGACCCAGTGATGAATGAAATGAAATGGATTTTCTGGTCCATTTCAATTCAAATTTAGATCTGATTTTGGCATTGATTGAAAAGTGATTTGATTGCTAATTCTCTTTGACTTTTCATCGGTTTTCAGGACCACTGTAACCTCATGTTACAGTCAAATGGTACAGTTTTGTGGTAGTTCTAATCACACTTGCATGACTATCTCCAGAAAGTGAGGTTGAAAGATTTTTGCACAAACTAGCAGCATGTGTGGAAAGGATTTGCACAGGGTTCCTCTTTATCCCTGGGTTATGTTTGAAATAGATAAGTGATTTGAGGATGAAATGTGCAGTAACATCCTACTCAACATTGACTTACTTTCTCAACAGGTTCAGTTTAGACAGTGAAGATTATTGCTTTTGATGGTAATACATAAGATATGAAGCTCAGTTCAAAGAATATAAGTGGGTGGTTCATCAGTTCAAGGAACTGGTGTTCAGCCTATTCTAGAAAGGAGAGTACTTTTAGATTCATCTTTGCCATTAAAGGTTCAATTGTTTTTTGTTGCATGGAGCACATTTTATCAGATTAGATTTAATTTTTTAATTTAATTTATTTTGTCGAGCATGTATTAGATAACATATATAAGTATAAACATGATTATGAATACATGAAATGAATACGAATAAACGGGAACATTAGGACAGGGACGGTAGGCACGTTGGTTTGATTGATGTATCAGTTATGGATATACTGTAGGTCGCTTTGTTTCAGTAAACTATGCCCTTGGAATCTTTCATTTAGATTACAGTTATGTATATGAAAGTGGCCCTGAAAGTTCACAGTTCAAAATATGTTTGCTAAAGTACTGGGGAGAGCTAGTTTAACATAAGGAAAAGGAACCAACCTAGAAACTGGGAGACTCTGATTTTTAATCCTGATTTTAATCCTGACTAGAAAGAACTGAGAAAACTAGATACATCATTACCATGTATTTTAGTGGATAAATTGAGAATGTTAGGCACCAAAATGCACTCCAAAATTGGGTTCATCTTTTCCCTGAATGGGCTTATCTGCAAGTATGGTAAAAAAAAAATTAAAGTACCCATTTGCTTGCAGATAAACCAAACCAAACTACCATTAAAATGTGTCACCTGCAGATAAATCAATTGTGAAAATTTAAAACAGAATCTGTTCTGGAAAATATTTATTGATACAAACTATGAAAAAATGAGGAGTCCTTTAGAATATATTGGAAAAGCTAAACAAAAAGTTTGAGAGTTGGTTTATCTGCAGGTAGTGCATTTTTCATGGTAGTTTGGTTTTTTAAAAATGGGGGATGTTTATCCACAGAGAGGTTTACCCACTGTACAGTATGCCATTTTTATTATCTGGCTCTCTCACTTTGCTTTCAGCTCAATTCTGGCTTGAGACCAAAGTAGATGAAGCAACTCCTTTTCACATCTATTCTTATCTAAGCTCATTTTTGGAAAAGGTTTGCACAGAAGGAGATAATGGCACTTCATAGCAGGCCTTCTCATTAACAACGTGTTAACTTTAGAATATCCTTTCCAGTGAGGCACATCTGGCCTTTCCCCCCCCCTGCTGTCTCTTTGGTGCCAAAGATTTTTATTCTCTGAGGGCATTTAATTTAATTTTCTGCATTGCTGATGCCATCTGTTGTTCTAATTAGTGTTATCTTTTACTCTATAGAGTCTGCTGCTTTCAGCAACTTTTTATTGATTATTTTAACAGAACGGTTTATTATGTCCTTTATGGATTTTTGGCTGCATTTTTGTTGTATAGTGCTCTGAATGCTCCTGCTTCAGTCTGTGTAGCAGATTTTAGAAATAAAGACTTTTAGCTGAAATTTATTAGGAACATAACATCCCTAAGACTAGGCTGTATGTACTTTTTATATTTTTCTAAGCTGCCCCTAAGGATTCAGAATTGCTGATCTGGGCAAGATCTTTGGGATTCAGCTTATATTTTGAAATACGCAGAAAGATTTTATTAAAAGTCAAAACAAATTTTGAATGAATAAAATGAATGCCATTTCAAACATTGCAAAATGAATTGAATGTAACTTAAGCAACATGGCGTGTCACATGTAACATGGCGTGAGGGGGTAAATTAATTAAATATATTGTTTTTTCCTTAATTATATTTCAAAATCTGTTGCACATACAATTAAATATCTTCAAATCTACTAATATGCAAAATGTTTTATCATTTAACTACTTTTTATCTTAGCTTTTTAAATTAAATTAAATTTTAATCTAATTTTTAAAATTAAAATTCAGTTTAAAATATAACTAAAAATGTTAAAAGTCCTCACAAATCACTTTTGAAATTTAGTTAGCAAACAAAATGCTTGCCAGAATAAGAATGTTTTAAGCAATGACAGAAAGATATAAAGAAAGAAGCCAAATAAGAGTAGGGATTTCCACACCTTTAAAACATTAAAAAGTGTCTCACATATCTCCATAAAACATACTCATAGATAGGATATGTAAAATAATATCTGGACAGAAAGAGAGAGGGAGGGAAAGAGGGAGGGGAGGAAGGAAGGAAGGAAGGATAGATTGATTTGTGAAGAGACATGCTTAGGAGTTTAAAAATTTGGAGAATTGTTTATAATTAAAAACATCCTGTACACACAGTCAGACTGCTTCAGAATAAATATATTGTTTCTGACATTGTCTGATTTGAAACCATGAGTTTCTGTTAAAATATTAATTTAACATTTTCCTTGTTTTGTTTTGACTACAAGTAGCTGCACATTCTCAAGTCTTAGACAGCTGTTGTGTATTAGCATAAAATACTTGGAGACCAGCATTTTAAAAGAAACAAAACAAAATTACAATTTTGGGTTGTTGTTTTTTGCAATTTTTGTTTTACAGCATTTTTTTCTATAAAAGGGCCAACAATTTATAACGAAGCCAGCTCCTTAGACATGTTAAATATGTACTTGACATTGTAAGTATAAAAAATTTGATGTGTATTATTTTTGATAATATTTGTGACTATATAATTTGAAATAGACTAAATGCCTTTTTTCTCTTGTTAAATGTTAACATACATTTTGAGTGAATAAAATATGCAAAATAATGCTTGTATAATAGCATTACATACATTTTAAGATCAGAAAGTGCTGCTCTCCATTGCTGAAACCATTTGAAATTTAAGTATACTCTAAATGGAAATATGGAATATCCTGGTTTTGGAATACATGTAAAGGATATAAAATACAATTTACCAAGGCTAGAGATAAGGTAGGATGGTTTTTCAGAACACAGTATAATGATTACTTTTAAGATGAGAAATGATACAATACAGTAGTAAGGTTACTTGATTGTGACCAAGAAGATCCAAGTTCAAGTCCAGTCTTACGCATACAAGATCCCTGGGGGATCATCAGCAATCCTGCATTTGTAGCTCAACCCTCAAGATTGCTTTTCGTGCGAAAAAAATTAATGTAAGCCAATACTATGCTTTCTTAAGCACCTAGTGAAATGTTGGCAAATAAATCTAATGCAGAAGTGTCAAACTCATCATCATGGTAGCGTCACGTGATGTATCCGGACTTTTTTCCCCTTGGCTAAATTGGGTGTGGGCAAGGCCAGCATGTGACGCATCTGACCCATTGGCCGGGAGTTTGACAGCCCTGATCTAATGAATAAAGGTATATATATGATATTTGTAGAATGAGGTCTATCATTTTGTTATCCATGTCCATCTACTTCTTGTATTTAAGACATGCTTGTCATAGATATACTAACTTTAAGCAAAAATAAGTGTATTTTTTCATAAAGCCTACTCAATTCTTTGAAATATTTCCTGGAATTATTTGTTGAGTTCTGGCCTGACTTGGCCTGGCAAGCCATGCCAAGCCATACCAAGGCAATGGTTTCTTCAGTTGTTCATTAGATTTCCAACAGCCTGGACTCTTCTGGATATAGATGTTTTTCCAAACAAACAATATGCAGCATTATTCTAGAGTAAGGTTACTTACAATGATATCTTTTGAGAGGAATCTGTTATCTTTGTTGAAGCTCTACGTCAATTGTAAAATATATCTGACTGTATATCTGCAACCCTGAAAAGTCTAGAGAATGTAGGCAGAATAACTGCAGGCAGCTGGCATTCTGCTGAACTTTTTTCAAATCTACATTAACTTACTCCCAGTGATTGGGTTATCTTCTAGTAGGGGATAACTATTAAAAAGGCCTTTTTCCTCTCTAGCGAGGAGCCATGCTCACCCTTCCCCTGTAAGATATTGATTGGGAGGAGTGACATTGGATAACTAAAACAATGTCATGTTTTTTGTTTTCCAAAATGAAAAGGAAACATAGAATTCCATACCACTTAATACAGAATTTAAAAAGAAAATTTAACAACAAAACCAAAAGCAATTGGAAAGATTTATCAGAGCTTAGTTTAATGGACTTAGTAAAGAACAAAATCTATTGTGCATGTGAAAAATGGTGTTGCATATGTGTTCAATTCCATTTGTCATGTAATACATTTGGGGTTTAATAGGCCTAGTCACATCTTAAGCTGAGAGCTGAGATATATGAATACTTAGGTGAATTTAGAGAGAAATGTAAATATTTGAAACATCCTTCATGGTGGCAGCCGGTAGCAGCCCTAGCTAGAAGGGTCTTTGCTCAGCTTCTGAAAAGGTGTGAAAATATGTCTCTGCAGCCTTGCTTGAGACTCAGACAGGAGCATAGAGCCTTGGGGCTGGCTAGTGCCCAAAAAGCCTTGTCCCCACATTTTAATTAATTTTACACTGGTTTTTAATTCATCATTGCCTTATTTTAAATTTTATATACTGTTTTTATGGTTTGATTTTATCTGTATACTGACTACCCAGAGTCCCTCTTTGAGGAAGAAGAGTGGTTTTAAAAATGTATAAATAAATAATATTTTTTTATGACCAGAATCACATTTGAACAGATTAAGGTAATTTTACAGGAAAAATGTGGTTAATATAGATAATAAATTATGAATCTGAATCTGAGTGAAATTTTCCTTCATTGTGGAAGTTTTCAAACTCTTTCTCTTCAGTTTTTCATGTAGGGAAAGTTCCAACATTTTAAACACTATTTGGCAATGAAAGATTCTTTTGATTCTCCCAAAGCTGTTATATCAAATCTAATATCTAAGAACAAGAATTGAATTGACATCTTATGTTGATTTACACCTTCCATAGGAAATATGGTTGATAACTATACTGGAAATTTGATGGCATAGAATTCCTTTTCAATGTCATCAAACAGCAGGAACTAAACATCAAGAGCTGCGGTGGCACAGTGGCTAGAATGCAGTACTGCAGGCTACTTCTGCTAACTGCCGGCTGCCTGCAATTTGGCAGATTGAATCTCATCAGGCTCAAGGTTGACTCAGCCTTCCATCCTTCGGAGGTGGGTAAACTGAGGACCCAGACTGTTGAGGGCAATATACTGACTCTGTAAACCGCTTAGAGAGGCCTGCAAAAGCACTATGAAGCGGTATATAAGTCTAAATGCTATAGGAGACTTTACAGTTCTAAAAACTCCAGATTGATTGGCACACAATTATAGTTATATAAACAGATTGGAACATACTTTCTGGAAATGCCTAATTAGTCAGGGTGTTTTTGGTTGTAACGCTAAAGAATTTGAAATTTTATATTGACCTCAACTCTTATAATGAATACATATAAAATTCAGCTGAAAAGAATTCTGCAGACCTATTACAGTTAACAAGAAAATTGATTATGCAGTGATTAGGATAGTGTGTGATAATGATTTTCAATGTTGTTTGTGCTTTTCAGGTAAAGAAATGGACATTTGTTGACTATTCATTTTAACGCCTCACTGCAATATGAAGGAATAATTTTTATATTTCCTTTTTGACTGAAAATGTCTGCAAATATAGGAAAGAAACTGTTATTTCAAAATATCTACCAAGAAGTGGAACAAGAAGTAGCAGAAGAAATATAATATTTTCTGGTTATGGTGCAGTTCTGGAGTGAAGTTAAAGCTATAGCACATAGGTAGCCTACATCTTCTAAATTATGGAAATTTTTTGGAAGACGTTGACCTGGACTTTGTGCTTAATTATGGTATTATCAGAATATCACGGTGACAACAGGCTTTCATATAATTCTCAAGGTAGGGATCAAACGTTTTAAGCTAATGTCTTTTGACCCATATTTAATTTGATTGCAGTCCTAAATTGTTTTTTCTTTAGTATGCCCCAATTTACTTGAGTGTTCATATGTATAAATCACTTAAAAAAACATTGATATATTAATTGTGAGAGAAAATTTAAATCAATTGTGATTTTTGTTATTTTCTCTCAGGGCATCTAAATAACATTTAAAACTTTTAGTTAGGGGAAAAAATCAATATTTTAGTTTGTTATGTAATAATAAATTCTCAGTATTCAATTATTGCCTAAGTAACTTGAAGTAATTTTATAGTCTAAAACATGCCTTAAAACATTTGCTTTTTGTTTGCTTATTGCAGTGTGATTAGTTTACAGCTCTAAGGATCTTACAGCAATAGGATAATTAAAGATCCTATCTGCATTATAAGACATTAAAGTAAGCTTGTTTGTATGTTGACTCCCTAGTTAACCTGAATAGATATATATATAGGTATAGATCATATGAAAACCTGCAAATATCTAATTCTTCTACTGCAGTTTATTTGGGAATCCTTTGTGATATGGAGAATTACACAAGGACTATATACCATACAATTGTATACTTTATTTTAGTGACTAAAATAAAGCATTAAACTGGGACATTATTTATATTTCTAGTTGTTTGAAATCAGTGGGAATTTTTGATATTGGATTAGCCTTTTATCTATTTGCCAAATTATTTTATGTAAATTATTTTTATAGGCAACAAAAATGTGCAAATCTTAGCAGCAAATATACAATAGATAAACAGATTTAAAAAAAAAAAATACTAGATCATATTTTCGTAAAGAAATGTTGATTTTTTTAACTGAAGTTGCTTGGATATCATAACATGTAAATAATGTTGTATTATTCCTTTTGGTATCTTTTTATATTTTCTTTTTTATGCCTGTTTCTTGGATTGGTTTACCATGTGATTTGAAAGAGGAATTCCTGTCTTATCTTGAACACTATCAACTAACAATCCCAATAAGGGTTGACCATAATGGAGCCTTCCTCAGTTTTACTGTGAAAAATACTAAACCCAGTGGAAGAAAGAAGAGGAGTACTGAGTTTTATGACCAAGAACTGGCAGTTTCTAAATTATTTTTTAAACTTTCTGCCTATGGCAAGCACTTTCATTTAAACTTGAGTCTCAACACAGATTTGGTCTCCAAACACTTCACAGTAGAATATTGGGGTAAAGATGGACCTCAATGGAAGCATGCTTTTTTAGACAACTGTCACTATACAGGATATTTACGTGGCCAGCATGGTACATCTAAAGTAGCAATAAGCAACTGCAATGGTCTGGTAAGTGTAAATTATGTACTTGTCAATATTCTGGATTGTTTAATTTTGTAGAAAGAAAGACACTGTCCATACTCATACTGTATTTTAACATCATTGTGGTTCTGAAAAAAAGTTAAGATTATTTGTATCAGTTTAAAGTTTTATTGAAGCATTAGAAATTAAAGTTATTATTTTAATCTAATCCCCCCCCCCCCAATATTTTATCTCTCCTCCACTGTTACTTGTATGGAACTTTATTATTATTTCTGTTGTGGGCAATAGTCCTGTGAACTCTGTTGAATCAGGTGGGCAAAACGATGAAATATATTTTTTGTATCTTAAATTTTTGTGATTACTTTAAATTATTTGTTTAATCTTATGCTATAATAAATTATTTTTTAAACGTTTGGTTGCAGAATGTAGTAAGAACTGTATAAGATGGAAGTAAAGTATGTGTGAAAATAAATAAATGCTCATGTTCAACATTGAAGTAAATTAATGATGTATGATGTCCTATTGGTTTTTTAACATATTTATCAATAACTATATAAATAATACTTGTGATAAAGAGAGGTTTGTAGGTTCAGAATGTAGATATTTTTTGAATGCAGGTGGTGCCACATTGTTGGCTGAGTACCTGATAAGAAATTCTAGACAGGGTATATAATTAAGTTCATGGAAATTAAAATTAATGTTTCAAAGACCAGGAACTAGGTTTTCTATGTTTTTTAAGTGAACACTTTCAAATTATATACAAATGCCCAAAAAACTAGAGTAAGTAGATGAATCAATGTATCTAGTAATAAATTTAACACCCCACATGCTATTCCCTTTTAAGAAAGGGTAAGGTTGTAAATGCTGATAGAAAAATAGTGGGCAGTACATGGTTGCAATGAATGAATATTTATCAAAAATAACAAAAATGGCTATGTATATTGAGAATGTTTATTAATGGGAGACAGAAAATTAAATTGAATGCATTGGGAATGGGGTATTGAAGGAGTGTCCATTGTAAACAAGAAGAGATAGTCAGGAAGGGATAGTCAGGATTATCCAATGAATGTGTATTGAATGAATGAGTGACCAGACTTTCATAAGTAAATAAATGAACCGACATAATGCTTTCAACTTATTTGTTTAACTGGGTTCTCTTTATCTAGTTCATATTCATATTTATATATAAATAGAAATATTGAAATTTCAAAATAGTTCATATAGTTTTATGTGGTGTATGTATGTATGTATGTATGTATGTATGTATGTATGTATGTATGTATGAAAGTATGTACATTTCAATCTCTATGCTATTATTATTTTCATTTAATTTGTGTAGGGACTCCCTTAGGACTCCCCAGCAATTCAAAATGTTGTACAAATAAAACATCCACTGTAGCTAAATATTTTGCCTTCAGTAAGAATTTAAATACAATTTTCAAACATTTCTGGTGTGGTATAGTCATGATTACATTACTCTAACTGTTTTCAGTAGGTCTTTCCTATATGGATCAACTCTGGCTTCCTGCTGATGTGGCCAGAGGTTCCATGAAAACATTTGAAATGCCTATATCACATTGGCAACATCTGTATAATTTTACAGATGTTTTTATTGGACAGAATCTTTTTATGGAGAAAGTAGTATAAGCTCCACTTATGAACTGCACAATGCAATTTCCTAATACTAGCAAATCTGTTGGCACAACTCTTTGGCTACAAACATGAAAAATGGGAAGTAAAATAACTGTTTTTTCAGTATTAGTGGTAATAAATCACAGCCAAAGGGATAATCCAAGGATAAGCTGTATTTTTTGTAAGTGATAATTTGCTGTCACAATTCTGTGTTATTTCAGGAGTGAGTCTTATATGGAAATAGACTTGTACAGTTGTACTATAATTCAAACCTAAAAATAACTGTAAAGCACTTGGTTAGAAAATGGTAAAAGAGCACCATGTTTGGAGAATGAGACACTGCTTATTACTGTAGTAAATCTAAGTATCATCCATAATGTGAGACAATCATGGCTGGTTTGCATATAGGTCTCTTAAACTTTCATAAATTTTCTACAAATAGAATTGCTCATTTCTAAATATTAGAATTAGGTTTCTCTCTATTTTTTATTGACCCGTATTGGTTTCAACACTGACCAGCATAGCTGCAGCTTTATTAAGTTTCTCCTGAATTATTTCTCAAAGCAACAATTCCACTAGCCTGAAGAACCTTCCTAAGGGCTATGAAATAAGGATGGAATATACAATGCACCCGCAAGATTAATAAAATAATTAGTTTTTCTATTTTAATAATGAAAATACCAGTCAAATGGTACACTATGTATTCATGAATTTTGAATCATTTTACGTGAGGAGAAAAAAGAAAGAGGACTGGGAATTCTAGAAGTATAGCTCAATGCATTCAAGAAGTTATATAAAAGGAATAGATAATCTGATGTCTTTTTAAATAGTGAAACGTTTTGGTCTAGTGATTAAAACTCCAGGCTATAAACTAGGAAATTCTGGGTTCTGGTCCTGCCTTTGACATGAAAACTGACTGGGTGTCTTTGGGCCAGTCATTCTCTGTCAGCCCAACCCCCTCACAGGGTTGTTGTTGTGGGGAAAATAAAGAGGAAGAAGGTGTATTGGATATATTTGCCACCTTGAGTTGCTTGTAAAAGCTAATAATAAATAAATAAATAAAAATTAATTAATTAATTTTAAAAAGCTTTCCTTATTAAAAAAAAAAGGTGAATGTAAAATGTATGTGGCCTTTTTGTGGCCAATCATAGCGTACAGCCATTTTGAGGGGCAGGACTTGTTTTAGAACATACCTGTCATTGTCTAAATAGTCATTCTTGGATCCTATTAACATTACCGGAACATGCAGTCAATTAATTTTTGATATTTCTGAACAGTTTTTAAGGTGTGTGGACTTCAATTCCCAGAATTCCCCCCGATAAGCTTGCTGACTGCAGGAATGCTGGCAGTTGAGGCCCACACATCATATAATTTTTAAAGTTGAGAAACACAGACTGAAGATATCCCAATCTTCTCAGTCATATTTTAGTGTATGATATTTGTGTTTTCTACATCCTCTTACTTTTAAGAAAATGAGGCTAATTTCTCTTCAGACCTTATTATCTTCCCTGATTTTGGCACAATATAAATGATCTCACTTGCCTCCTGACATTTCTGTGAGGTAAAACAGATTTATTGCAATGATTTCACACTTAACCTATAAACTGTAGTGCATGATGAATTTTTATCCAGAGTAGGTCTCAGTGTGCTTAGTTGTGTGGCTCTTGTACAGGGCAGCTGTTCTGTACTAGCTTTAGCTGTCAGTACTCAATTAATTATCCTAAAAGAATAAATAAGGGTCTGTCTAGATAGGATTTATTTTTCTATCTTATGTGAGTAGATTGAATGAATTTATTTAAAAACCCCATATCTTAATACATAAACATGTTCAATTAAAGAGTGCTAATTTAACTGTAACATTTTCCTTCAACGAATGTTAATCATTCTCTGTATGAATTGGAAAAGGCTAGAAGAAAAAAAGAGGTATTTCTCTTTAAATAAACAGGACTACTCAGGGACATAAGAAAACCTTCATTTTATGGGATCCCCTTCTCCCTCTCTCATGAATTGGTGAAAGTTATGCTGAGAGAAAGAGGCAACTCTTTCTATTAGAGGCTGCCCTATGAATTATTATACAGATAGTCCTCATTTAGCATCCACAAATGGAACTGGGAAGCAGTCAATAAAGGTGCAACATGGGTTGGTTTATATTTGTTTCATTTATGCAAACATGGCAACATTTATGCAATTGCATGGGATTGAATTGACGGTGATATGTTTGGCCGGCAGGAAAATTAAGTAAATAAACTTCTCAACTTTGGGAGAAAGGCAGTGGTTAGGGCCCAAAAATCATATTTTTGATTAAAACTACTTCCTGAGTTTTCCCACTGCTTGAAGAATAAGCTACACACTATTATTATAGATACACATCTTAAGAAGGTTTGCCATAACTTGAGGCAGTTTGCAGAATAGGATTGGGACATCAAGTAAACAAGAAATTAACAAAAGAGCCAAAACGAACAGCAGAATACAAGATTATTAAAGTTTTAAAGATAAAATTGGTTAAAAATTCAGATGATTAAATTATTCAGCATAAAATATAAATGATTGTCAAAAGAAACAACTAGGATTGTTTGCTTAAAGTGTGTCATATACCCATAGTTTTCAGTTCTATTGTATTTTCCTTTGACAAATTCATAAGTACTTATCTTATGTTTTAATGTTTTTCTGCTTTTAAAGAAAGTACAATTTTAATCTAGTGATGGGTTTTAATATAGTATTCATATTTATTTTATTTATTTAGTTTGTCAAGCATGTACGAGATAACAGGTATATGTATAAACATGAATATGAACACAGAAAATGGGTACGAATAAATGGGGACAGTAGGACAGGGACGGTAGGCACATTGGTATGCTTATGCATGATCCTTACAGACCTCTTAAGAATGGGGTGAGGTCAACAGTAGACAGTTTAAGGTTAAAGTTATGGGGGTTGTCTTTCTTTCATAGAGGTTAATTTTTTGGTGCAGTAATTTTTAAAGTTTTCTGCACTTGTTAGTCCTATGGCTTAATTGAAACAGAAGCTCATTGAAATATATTCTTGAACAAGCCAAAACATTTTCTACTTTTCATTTCTACATCAAAAGCCTGGACTGAAGTAATGGCCCTCATGATTTTCCTATTATTTTTATGTTCTGTGTTTATCAGTGAACATTTTCCCTATGTTATAACACTCAAACAGTAACATAAAACTAAACATAAATTAATTATCAGTTTATTGTAGAAATTGAGGATTACATCTCTGTTTTGATGATGTGCTGGTTTGTGCAGCAGTGGTGGATGGAATTTAAACAGTTTCTATAAGAAATATAAATAACATGAGTAATTTTGGTGATGGTTGATTAGACAGTATTAGATCAAAACAATACATTTTTTAAATACATTACTTTCGTAATTCAAATATTTACAGTATCTTATGAATGTATTATAATTGTAGTTATTTTAATATATTGATTTTAATACGGTATAGTTATGGTCTCCAACTGGCATTAACTGAGTTTGGAAGTTAAACATGGTCAAGCCTGATTTGTATTTTGATGAGGCAATACTAAAATATAGGCTAGTATTAGAAGTTGGAAAACATCTTGGAAGAAGATAATGGCAAAGCACTTCCATTGCATCTATCCATTAAGGCATTTAGACTTGAGTTCAACTTGAGGACTTAATCCTTTATGGTATATTATAGTAAATGATCTATAGTATATATGCCACTATAATATCTGCATCTTGATATTTTCTTTGGGTCTAATTATTAAGGATGACAGTAATTTCAAGAAAGGTTGAGGTGTTTTTTTTGCTGTTTTCACAGTTCATATTTAAATTGTTGCCATGCCTGTACAACATTGAAAACTGTATTGTATAAAATTGGATGCCTAAACTGGTGAAAATGTACAACTCTTTCTATAGGAGAATATATACATGACTATGGGTGATATGTATGAATCTTCAAATTGAATATTAATTATGCATGTACAGTTTTGCGCTTATTAATAGCATTTTTTGCTTGCTTTCATATTGAAATATTTTATTGAAATTAAAAAGTTTAACTGGGAGACTAAATTATTTATATTAAAATAAATGTTTTATATATTTTAGATAACTTTTAGATAAATCTTTTCTTTTTTCCTTAAGCATGGTATAATTGCTACAGAAGATGAAGAATATTTTATTGAACCCCTAAGGAACACAAGTGAACAGTCTGATAATTTTCATTTTGAAGTTGGCCATCCACATGTAATTTATAAAAAATCTTCACTGTATCATCAGTTCTTCTATGATCATACTCATTGTGATATTTCAGGTAAATAGATCTGAATTCCAGTAATAATTTAATTATTAATTGTGAAAAAATACCTAGCTATTTTAATTTTTCATTCAAAGAAAAATACAATCATATTTTTTGTTATAGTTTGTTTTGTGCTTTTACTTTTTTTCAAGAATATCATGAACCCTCAAGAGCAAACATTCCAAAATACTGCTATCTGTTCAGTTTCTATTAAATCAGCTAAATTATTATCAAATAGGAAGCTCTATGCAGTTATCAAACTGTAAATCTATTTGCAAGTTTCTCAGTCAAAGTCTTTCTTATCAGAATCAGATTAGGATCCCCACAGAAATAGGTTTTCCAGTTTAAGATGAAGATTATAATTTTCTCAATGGCTCTATTTATTTTATTAGTTTTTAAATTGATTTTGATTCTTTTATTATAATATTTGAATGTACATATTGCAAGTCTTGGCTTTGTACGTTTATTAATTCCTTTATGTGCTTCTTAGGGAAAAAAACTGATAAAACATGTTTATGTTCTTACATGTTGTTAAATATTGATGGGATCCTGGATCGTGAGGCCCAGCACACAGTCACTTATTCCCTAGTCCTCTTGGTTGGATTACTGAAATATGCTCTACATGGGCCTACCCTTGAAGCGTATTCTAAAGCTACAACTGTTACAGAACATAGGGGCTTTGTTAGTTCTGGAAGTCCCTGGGAGGGCACATGTAACACCACTGTTGTGTGAGCTGCACTGGTATCAGTTTGCTTTCAGTTCCAATTTAAGATGTTGGTCATTACCTTTAAAACCCTTTATGGCATGGGTCCAGGGTATCTCTGGAGCCATCTCATCTCAATGGGACTAGCTCGTCCCACTCACTTCAATGAAAAAGACTTACTTTGGATTCCATCTACCAAAGAATTTCAGTTGGAGAGGTTGAGGAGAAGAATCTTTTTTGTTGTGGCCCTTACCCTTTGGAATATTCTCTCACTAGGTTCATTCTCATATTACTGGCCTCTGGAAGAGCCTTAAAACCTGACTCTGTTGGTGGGCCTGGGTGTGCTATGTTGGGGGTAGCTGATGGGTAGAGAGAGGATCCCCACTTCCATGACGCCCATTCTCTTGGTTTTTAGTTTTTTATTTAATCCTTTTAATTTTAGGTATTTTTAATACTTTTTCACCTTTTTATTATATTGTAAGCCACCCAGACACTGCTATGACAATGAGATGGGCAGCATATAAATGTAACTAATTAATAAATAAATAAAAATAGAATCAATATGTTTAATTTTAAAGAAATGTAGCAGATGTTTTGAAAAAGGTACAAAACTATTTTATAGCTTCTAAAGCAGGAGTGTCAAACTGGCAGTCTGTGGGCTGGATGCATCATGCGCAGGCCACGCCCACCCTAGTCCAGGGCAAAACCATCACGATACATCACATTATTCCAATGTGATGCAGCGAGTTTGACACCCATGTTCTAAAGCATTTTCCTTAATAGAAATGTTTATAGTACTGATATCCTGATAGAGTAATTAACGTGCTGATAGTTGAACAAATCCTGTGATAAATATAGTAAACAATGTGTGTATATCTAAACAGTACATATGCATATATATATGTGTGTGTGTGCACACCTTGTAAATACTGTTTTTTATATTCTGTGTAAATACAGATTGTTATTTTTCAAACTAATATTTGTATTTTTATGTTTGGCATAAATCAAAGCAACATTATATTATAAAAGCAGATTCAATTTAATAATAGAATAATTCACATGTAACCAATAAATTAAAATGATCAATTTAGATTTGCAAGTTCAGGTAAGAATCTATTTGCAACATGTTCTGAGAAAGATTTCAAAAACATTGGAAATATTCAAAATTTCAGCCCAACACAAGTATCCAAAATTGAGTTTCCAAATATGAAAGTTTTACATATCTATATGAATATCACATTAGTTAATAATATCAACAGCACTAACACTTAGACATATATATTGCTCCATGATGCTTTACAGCAGGGGTCCCCAGCTCCCGGTCCATAGTCCTTTGGGAACCGGGCTGTGGAAGTGGTAGGCAAGTGTGTGCGTACACACTTGTGCCTGCAGCTGCATTTGTGAAAGCAGCATGCAAATATGCGTGAAAGTCCCCTCTCCTCCCCCGCCACCACCATCATCTCCACTGGTTTGCTGGTGTGAAAAGGTTGAGGAATGCTGCTTTACAGCACTCCCTGAACAGTTTACAAATGTCAACATATCACCTCCAACTATTGGGGTCCTCATTTTACTTACCATGGAAGGATAGAAGGCTGAGTCAACCTTGAGTCAATCAGGATTGAACTCCTGGCTGTGGGCAGAGTTAACATTCTAATCATTGCACCATTACCATTTATATTTACTGTCTTAAACCAAATCAGGTTATTTACTGTTATAATTTTTTTAAATTTCTAATTTGTATAATTTGTGTTATGGTTTAATTTTTTTCTATGCTAAATAAAATATCAGTTTGTTTAAGAAATTGGAACAAAATAATTTAAAAACACATATATATAAATGTATATTAAAAGAGCAGTCAGTCATGTCACTAATTATTTTGATTTCTAGAAAAATTCACAGGAAGCGGTAAACCTTGGTGTTTGAACAATACTGTTGCTTTCCCAACTCTTCTACCAGTTAATCAGACTTTGAATAATCATCATCGGTTGAAGAGATCAATAAGCACTGAACGTTTTGTGGAGACGCTGGTAGTAGCAGACAAAATGATGGTGGGATACCATGGGCGCAAAGATATTGAACATTATATTTTGAGCGTTATGAATATTGTAAGTTTTATCCCTCTACATATTCATGTAACTTATTTTAACATTACAGATTGTAATGTTATTATATTTAAAATATATGGTTATACCTGTAAAGGTGTTATTTTTCAAGTACTTTTTTCTATGAATGTATCCCAGTTGTCAATGAAGTATATTATTTACTTCTTTGGAAAAATGTCTATAAAATACGAACCAATCATGTACTAGCAATGCACCAAATGCAGTTTTTTAGATGCAATAAACTATCAGCACACTAGCACTGATAATGTTATCTAGTTAGGATAATGAAACATCTGCAAGAAAGCAAGCAAGCTCAGACAGCACCAAGGACCCCACAGATACAATAAAGGTAGTCCTTGACTTACAACTGGTCGCTTAGTGACTGTTTGGAGTTACGATGCTTTTGCTTAATGACTATGGTTTTGCTTTTATTTAACAAACACTCAACAAAGCTCATGTTTTGGAGAGGGCTTATTTTCGGGGGACGGCTTATTTTAGTGCTGAAAAGCCTGATTGGGCTTATTATCTGGGGAGGTCTTATTTTCAGGGTAACAGGGTATATTACAAAGAATTTTAGAGGGGATTCCTGTAATCCACATCAGTTTAATCCTCCAAACATTCTTTCATGTAAGGATAAATTTGTGTTTAGAATATGTAGATAGCGTCTGTTAAGACATCAATATACTGTAATATTGTAAACAAAGCAAATGTGAGAAATTTAGGCCCATTTTACATTAGTTGCTTTTCTCAAGGGCAGCCAGATATACAGCACATTATACTAATCTGTATGGGAGGTGATTGAAATGCAATTTACTGTAGCAAAATTTATCTTTTCTTGCAAAAGTAAAATGGAACACTGTCTGAAAAAATATATATCTCAAAACTGAATGTAACATTTCAGGGGGAGCACCATATTAATATTAACCCTTTTCCTTATTTTTCAAGATTTAAATTACCTAATTCTTAGAGTGTTAATAATCCACAGTTTATACTGGATAAATATTACTATACCCGAATAATATACTGTACTACCTACACGTTATAATAAAACAAAAAATATTTTTTTTAAATAAAAACTAAATGACACATGACACACATTTCAAAACTAACAGGTTTTTATTTGTCTGACTTTATGTCTTTTCTTCTTTTCTGGAGGTCAGGTTGCCAAACTTTACCGTGATTCCAGCCTAGGAAACGTTGTGAATATTATAGTAACTCGTTTAATTGTCCTCACAGAAGATCAGGTAAGCAAGTTCAGATGTCTAAAATATAAGCAATACAAATTAAATGTAATAAAATATGCCTAAATATTGTTTGGGAAAAATTGTTTAATGGTAAACATTTACAATTACCAAGAGTCTTCTGCATTATCATTTTGAATTTGGAGAGATTAGGAAAGTATTATTTAAATAATTGAATATTAGTTCAATTCAATATCATGAAAATAACATGTGAAAGATTGGAGTTCTAAAATGTTGTTATAACTTGTTCTTTAGTCTTGAATTATGATATTGTAAAAACCTTCTAAATAGCACTTTCCTCTGCATAACAGTACTTGCTGTAAGAGAGGAAAAGATAAATATTGGACTAACTCTATAATACTTACTTTTGGCAAAATCAATTTGAAGTTTGAAATTAAATCTTTAAGATGCATGTACAAAACATACTGTAGGGCAGATTTAACAGAGATAAAAAATTGGCAAGAAGAAATTATTGCTAGAAATCACTGCTTTTAATTACAGATCATATTTAGACTTCAGAAGTCTTAACTGCTGACCCTAGTAACTTGTTTGGAACATTTCTGGTATGCATGTTGTATTGCAGCCAAACTTGGAGATAAATCACCATGCAGACAAGTCCCTTGATAGCTTCTGTAAGTGGCAGAAATCCATTCTCTCTCACCAAAGTGATGGAAACACCATTCCAGAAAATGGAATTGCCCACCATGATAATGCAGTCCTTATTACTAGGTATGATTCACTGATTTTTTTCTCCTTTCTGTTTCTTATTGATCTGTGTTTTTAAAAAATACTAAAGTGTAAGTATTTGTAGTAATCACATCAAGATGAAAATATTGCTTATATTGACATAATAATACAATATTCAATACCATAGATAAAGCATAAAGTCTACTGCATATGAAATGAAATAATATAATTGTATGTTTAATGGCTTTTAAAGTATTTTAGGCTTTGTATTTTAGAACAAATCAAGAGCAGGATCCTAATAAGTTCCTGTTCATGGAATTCTGAAAGATGTGCATTCTTGTAGTTTTGATTTTTCTATCAGACAAGTTTTAGATCATGGGATATATCAATGCAAAATAGCTTTTGCTTTGTATACATGGCTTATGGCTGACTAAGAAAAATAAGACCTTGGTCTTTAGTTCTTGAACTGCAAGGTAAAATTTTAATTTATTGATCATGATTTTATCACAGAGTTCAGGCATACGTAAATAGTAATTGTACTATGCTGACCTCACAGTTGCTTTGGGGTAGGTCAAAAGAAAATTACTTGCCTAAAATAGTTCAATCAGCTTCTGGGATTCATATCTAGCTCTTTTTGAATTACAAAGACAATCCAGTGTGGCTGAAAATATGCAGGTGACTGACAGATGGCAACAAAATCTTAGAATTTTTTGTTGCTCTTTGCTGCCACCAGTGGCAAAATATTTGATATTTGCCTCACTCTTGCTGGAGCTTGCCTTGGTGGTGGGCTTGCCTTGGTCACTTGCTCTCCGGTTAGAGACACTGGCCCAACCCAGCCGCTGCTGATGCCGGCCTCACTAACACAAGGGCTGGCTGGCTGGCTGGGAATGGGATCCGGGAGGACAGGGTGACAGAAAGAGCTCGGTCCGCAGCACCCAGCCGTGCCTTTAAAAAGTGCACAGGGACTTTTGCTGCCCAGAGGATGCTTTTTAGCATCCTTTTAGAAAGGGAGGAGCAGCTGCCACCGCCACTGAATGCAGGAAGTGAAGAGTTTCGGCTCTCCTGCAGAGCTCGGCCAGCTACTCTGAATATGCAGTAGTGGCAGCAGGAGGAGTTCCTGTTGCCGCCTTGTGATCTCAGCCCAGGAGAGTATCCTGCTTGTGGGTGGGTGTGCGCGAGCGCACGCAAGGTAGAGATGAGAGAGAGAGAAATGGGGAGAATTCCCTTTGCTCTCTCTCATCTCTCTCATGAGTGCATGTGTGAAAGATAGAGAGATGAATTGTCCCCATTTCTCTCTCTCATCTCTCTACCTTGCGTGCGAGCACGCACACACACACAAGCAGGATGCTCTCCTGGGCTGAGATCATGGGGTGGCAATGGAAACTTCTCCTGCTGCCACCACTGCATGCTCAGAGTAGTCGGCCGAGCTGTGCAGGAGAGCCAGAACTCTTCCTGCATTCGGTGGCGGTGGCAGCTGCTCTTCCCTTCCTGAGCCGATATGAAGGGAACAGTGTATGTAATGAGAAAGAGAGACGAGCGAGAGGGACAGAGAAATGAGAGTTGGAACGAAAGAAAGAGAGGGAAAGGAGAAGGAAACAAATGAAGAGAGAAGGAAGAGAAAAAATGAAAAAGGGAGACAAAAAAGAAAAAACATGAGACGGAGAGAAAGAGTAATGAGAGGGAGAAAGGGAGAAATGATGGAGGGAGAGCATGAGAGAGAAATAAATGAAAGAAAGGGAAAAGGAAGAAAGAAAGAAAAAGAAGAGGGAGAGGGGCAGGAAAAAGAGAAAAACAAAATGAGAGGGAAGAAGGGGGAGGAGAGAGAGAGACCCATTTCCCACAGAAAAAAATAGGAGCTGCAAAACCTTGGTAGGCATGGCTGGGAGGTGTCATGTGACTGGGTGTGAGTGGCATTGAGTTGGTCACACCTACCCAGGTTTTGTGGCTCTCAATGTTTTATTTTCTATGGAAAACGGGTCCAAATGGCTCTTTGAGTGTTAAAGGTTGCAGACCCGTGGGATAGATGGACAACAGTCTCATTTAATACAATGAACATTCTACTTTCCTATTCTTCAATAAGCCCTTTTAAGTCTTTGATGACTACATTTTGGACTCAAGCTATAGCCAGAAGAAAAGTGAGGGGGAAAATTCCTCATAGCAATATTTTAATAGTCTCTTTTTATTTCAAAAAGGTATATATTTTCCTTTCCTGCATTAAAGCATCCTTCTCATAAAAAATTAAGTGGGCACTGAGTACAAACCAAAACCCGTCCTCCAAAAACATAGCCTGTATTTCCTATGACTGCACATGAATGAGCTGCTCGAGGCTGAGGTGCAATTCCACGCTGCAAGCAAGAGAAATAACAGTAATCAGAATATGTCTACAACAAATATGTTGTGTCACCAAAGCACCTGGCTATATCTATACACAGAGTTACAACGCTTACTTTAATTTTTGGCTGATACCAAGTTTGAGTACTTGTATCAAAAACATGAACATCATTGTGCCATCCCCAGAATATTTGACCTTCCTAAAAAAAGTAAAAGACATTACAAGTAGTAGTAATAATTTTTTTTTTAAAAATACAATAAAAGCATTAATAAATCAGCTTCTATTTTTTGCTTGAAATTAAATTTTATCTTACCCAAAATGCATCATGAACATCAAAACAGTCACTTAGCTCATTTTGTTTCCTACAGCCATAACCACCAAAGTAGATTAACCTGAAATAATTGGAATTAAAATTACTAATGAACGTCTCTGCAATAATCCTAAAAATACTATAGTTCTGCCCTTTCATTTTCCACAAGACTTCTCAAATGCCACCTGCAGTAATCTGTTTATTTGCCTTATATGTATTCCTAACTACACAAATAAAAAAGATATCTAAAGTATACTACTTTTCTGTCAGCAATGCACTGGCAACATCAAGAGAAAAACAAATTCAATATTCAAAACATAGGATTTTAAAAATCCTAAATATTACAGCCTATTGTTATTTACTTATAATGTAACTGTTGTTCGTAGTGTATATCCTACTGATAAATGTTATTAAACAATTAAGTTACCAGATATTTTTTCATCAGCTACCATTTTCCTCCCCATTTATGAAATCATTTATAGAATTACGGTACCTTTCTTTATATACCCAGCAAGCAAGCTTGTCACGTGGTGTAGGAGGCTGACCTTTAAAGTCTGTGATTTGCTTCCATATATAAATTCCATTTTTTGTTCGCAAATTAACATGATAGAGCTTTAAAGGAAATGAAAATACTTTAAATATACAATATTATTCTATGAACATAAATGCTAATGGAAAAAAGATTGTGAATAGAAAAATCAATATACCATTACTATTTTAATGAAAACGATTAAATTATCTTATTTCCAATATTAAATATGTTTTTGGGCTAACAACATTCAGACATTTTCTAATTGTGAAATTATGATCTGTTTTTGAACTGATGCTCCCTTTCAGACCAAATTCTAGTAATGAAAATGCTGAGTAGTCCCACTGAAGTGAAACTAGCTGCAAATTTAATGTCCATGGTTTTAAGAAAAAACAGATATTGGAAACTAAATCTTCCTCACTGCATGGACCTACAGAAACAGGTTACTGGTCTCCCAAGTAATGTTAGTGAAACCAAGATATTAGAATTAATACATTCTAACTTTAAGTATGAAGACCTGATGGCCTTAAAAGACCTTAGGTTAAAGCCTTAGAAATTTTTTATAATGCTTCTAAATATTTTTTTCTTCCGTTCAATCATGTCCGATCCTCTTAGATCAGGGGTGTCAAACTTGCGGCCTGAGAGCCAGTTGCATCATGTGCAGGCCATGCCCATCCCAGCTTCGCGAAGGAAAAAAATGTTGCAAAGTGTCATTTGATGCAACATGACACTGCGAGTTTGACACCCGTGTCTTAGATTGTCTGGACAAGTCTCTGCAGTTTATTTCACAAGGTTTTTCAGAAGTGGTTTGCCATTGCCTCCTTCCTAGGGCTGAAAGAGTGACCAGCCCAAGTTCACCCAGCTGGTATTGTGTCTGATGCCTTAACTACTATACCACACTGGCTCTCTCCTAAACGTATTTGTCAATAAAGTTCCACTGCTATCAAATGGTAGTTCTGTTGATCATCATTCACCTGGAAGTGATATCAAGATGTAATTAACATTGATAGTACTTACATATAACATACAAGAATTAACAATGCTAAATATATTCATTCTATAATTCTTTCAACAATGAAAGGAAACCAGTACCCGATTGCTGTATCCTTTGTCATCAAATCCTCCAAAGATATAGAGCTTCCCATTAATGCAAGCTCCACAGCTTCCAGACATAGATGGAGGTAACTCTCCTTTCATTAGAAGCATTGACCTGCAATTCAGGCAATACAGAATATACTTTAACTTTGCTCAGAGAGTATGAGAAACAGATAAAAGAAATACTTTAAGTACTTCGAAATAACACTCAATAATTTTGTTGAAAAATGTTATCTACCTCAATCTATGTCATTCTCTTCCAGTCACTACTGGAAGTATTCCCCAACTTGATGCCCAATACATTAGTTTTCTCCAATTTGATGCCCACCAGATATGATCATTACATGTCATTATTTTCAGGCAACATAAGGTATAAGTAAGTTGGGGGAAATGATTTCATCACAATCAGATAAATACACTGGAAACAATAGCAACATTCTTACTGGCTAGTCCAATACTTTCTGACTTATTCCTAAATGAGAACAGAACATTCTAGTTACAACAGCATCTTAGTAGGAAAAGAATTATCACTGATATCCATTTCCAAATGCATTAAAATCACATAAAAATTAACAGAGCTCTTTTATACAATGTAGGAAATCTAGGATTGGTTTGTCCAGTTAATCAAGTTACCTGAATTTCCACAAAATAGTGAACCATAAATTATACTTGTTGTGACCTAGAACTAGCCAGTCATATTTCAACATATTCTGGTATGGAAATCTAGCCTTAAAACTGTATTTCTTTTTCAATGCTAAATTAATTAAAAGAACAAGGAAGTAAAAAAGCTTATTTAGCTGAAATAATTTCGACAAATAAAGTTTATCATATAAAGTATCTTCTGATAAATTAACAGTATAGTAAATAATGTAACTTACCATAATCCACTGTCAATTTCATAGATCCAAAGTTCATCATTTGGTAAATAAACTTCATTTTCTTCAATAGACTATGCAGAAAAAAACAGTAGTTCTGACATAATTCTAATTTTCAAAAAGCCACATGTATTTCTGAATACTTTCCATTTCAAATTCTAGCTCTATTAATAGATAATGTGGCCTGCTGGAGCATTGTTTTAGTAATCATAAATCACACACATTATTTTCCTTTCATTTACCGTACTATCAATTACATGCATAACTCAGTGTACCGTTCATTAGTCTTTTGTTGGAAAGGAAATTTCAAGTAGCAAATCAGTAAAAGCATAAAGTGACACTGCAGATCTTAGCACATTTTAAAGGTACCTAGTAGTATATTCATATATAATTTATGTCTGCAAGAATGAAATATATGTTCACAGAAAAGTAGTATATAAAGAATTTGTTAAAATTATCATAATCTCACTGCAAATATTGCCAATATCCCAGCAGAACTAGGACATTTATCCCATAAATATAGATTTCCAGAATACCAAAACCCAATAGTTATGGTAATAGATGTCCTTATTCCAACTTAACTCTAATGAAATAATGCTAATGAAAGCAGCAAAGGAAATCCATTACTTTGCAATGAATTACTATAATAATAAAGGCAATACATTTAGGGGAATAAATAGAGATTGTATTTTCATTTTCTTGAAGGGCAGGAAAAGTCTGGTGGCTTGAGTTTGGTCATGGGTAGCTTGTACAAATCCTAGCCATATTGATCATCTCCTTTAGCTATAAACCAGTCACATCCTGGCTGTCAACACCTAATTAACAAATGATAGACAGAACAGAACAGATTAACAGAGTTGGAAGGGATCTTGCAGGTCATCTAGTCCAACCCCCTGCCCAAGCAGGACACCCTACATCTGCCTCTACCTAGGATCAAACTCACAACCTCCTGATTGTGAGGCAAGAACTCAACTTCTAGGCCACAGAATCTGGGCCTCAGATCTCCTCCCATTACACAATATTCTCAATATCTCAAGACTTAAAAATAATTGAAATTAACTGGACAAGTGGTTAGTTTACATTGTCTGCTATACTAAAACAGGAGACCAAGTCAAGACAGCTCCGACTAACAGTCACAAAGAAAAATGTGATATGTCATCAATGATCATAGTGTTCATCTACAAATGGGATTGAGATAATTTGATACTCTCATTTGCTTGGAGATACAAAAATTGTTATTGTCTTGACCAGTCAGCCATTTGGCAAGTCAATGGAAGCACACAGTACTCACTTGCTTCACTCTTGATACTGATTACATCAGAATGGCTGGGTTCCAATCTAACACTAAGCCAAGACAAGCCATTAACCATGACTTTAAACCCACAATGAACAGATTATAAATATGATTGCCCAAACACAAACATTTAAGGATTCAGTATACAAGCAGTCCTCAATTTACAACCATTCCTTTAGCAACGGTTCAGCTACAATGGCTCTGAAAAAAAGTGATAACCGGTCCTCAACCATTGCAGCACGATGGAGGGTGGCGCAAAATTTGGGTTGCAGTAACGTTGAGTTGGAAGGGACCTTGAAGCTCATCTAGTCCAACCCCCTGCCCAAGCAGGAGACTCCACTTCTGCCTCTATCTAGGATCCAACTCACAACCTCTTGATTGTGAGGCAAGAGCTCCACCTCTTGGTATTCTGGGATGCATTCTTCCCATCTGACTTTCCACAAGCAAAATCAATGGGGGAAGTCAGATTTGCTTAATGACCCTGCAATTCACTTAACAATCTTATCAAAAGATTGTAAAGTTGGGTGTGACTCGTTGAACACCTTAACAATGGAAATTCTGGTCCCAATTGTGGTCTGAAGTCAAGGATTATCTGCAACGTGGAAATTCAAGACACCCGCCAAGGGACATTATTAATAGCTCCTAGACTTGCAAATCTGCCTCCGCAGACAAGGAAAAGAATAGTGCCAGACTTTTAAGACAAAGGCGAGTTTATTATAGCAAACCATCTGACACACTTCAGGTTGTGAAGCTTCTAAGGCGCCACGAGATTCTGGCGCTCAAATACAGTATATAATTCAGCCTCCTGGAGGCGGGAAGAGAGGCGGGCCAGCTGCTGTCTCGAGGCGCCACCGTCCAATCAGGTAAACAGCAGAGATATAAACACCCAACCTCCTCCCTCCATCACGTCCAAAAGCGGCGCGTGCCCCTTTTTCTTTCCCGCCCATTTCGCTCTTGAAGGAGGCGCGTCAGCGAGATTTTATCTTGAAAATAACACGGCGGA
>JANHFT010001554.1:84342-95908 GCA_032467955.1 Pseudoxenodon macrops
TGCCAACCTAGCAGTTCGAAAGCACATAAAAAATGCAAGTAGAAAAATAGGGACCACTTTTGGTGGGAAGGTAACAGTATTCTGTGCACCTATGGAATTTAGTCATGCCGGCCACATGACCATGGAGACGTCTTCGGACAGTGCTGGCTCTTCATCTTTGAAACGGAGATGAGCACTGCCTCCTAAAGTCAGGAACGACTTGTACATATGTGCGAGGGGAACCTTTACCTATAAAATGTATACAACATTAAATAAACAAACTGTTTAGCATCACACTTTTACTATTCTGTTTTCTTTGCCCTGATAAGAGAGAGGGCAGAGCTTTATGTATGCATATATTGTTAATGCTAGCTAATATGAGGTAGTTTGGTATATGAAAGATGAGAGTAGAAGATCTTCTACCAGATCCTATTATTAATATAAACTAGCTGGATATTTCAATAATTGGATTTCAATAACCATGCAGGTATGTATTTTTTGACAGTGGCATTCACTATATCAGCTTTATCAGCTTTTGTTTATTTATGTTCTATTTCGTTATCACAAGTAATAGCTGTTCATGCACACATTTATAATTATAGTATTTTCTTGTAAAATATTGTACAGTGTAAACTTACACAGATAAATAGATATATTTAGTACTTTATTTGCCAGCAGAAATATTACACAAATCTATAGAGAAATCCTATTGAATTTAACAGGATTTAGCTAAATGTATAATGCTGGTTACTGTTATTACTGACTAATACTTAATAGAATATGTGTGAATATTTCAGTTCTCAGTGTGCAGTTCATTTGTTTTGTATTATATTTGCTTTACATTTCATAATGCCACATTATTTCTGCTAATGCAGATTTCTTTGGTTATTTTAAGGGCTTCTTATAATTCCTTGCAATCCATTAAGACATTGAATATGTTACATTATACTGCTGTCTAGCCAAGTTGCCTCATTTTATGTTTGCATCCGATATTTTTGATATAAAGTTCACATTTTCTCATGCTATTGAATTTCATGCTATTATCTTGAACCAAAATTGTTAACTGAATTTTGATTCCTTCTATGCTATTGGCCATATTATCTAGTTTTGATGAGCAATCTATCTATTATTTTATCCAGGTCACTTATAAAATCTTGACTTGGACAATACAATACAAGCAAGGAAAGAATTAATTGGCTATTCCAATTATTCTGTTTTCCATTCAATAGCAGGTTAAGAGAAAGTCTGTATTATTGAACCTCTGGCTGGATAGCCTTTAGTGTACTACAACAATAACGTCTGGTTTCCAATCCTAAATTTATCCAATGCTTTTTATTAGATATAATTTCAATCCTAAGAAGGTGAGAATGTAACTGTTGATGAGTGTCAGTATTTTGTCTGTCACATTATGAATGTATGTTTTTGGAATTCCAACAGCTCTTGAAATGAAATAGGTAGTCTAAATGTTTTGTATATTTTGCACCAGCATATGCTTTCCTCTTGAGTTGCTGCTAAATCGTTCCTATTCATTTCAGTCTAAGTATCTTCCTGTCCTGTTTCTCCCCTGAAAAGAGGACTGATATTTGTTCTTTAATTTCAGAGACATGAATGTCTCTTGTTTCTTTGTGAAATATTTCTACTTCATTCTTGTTCTTTGTTTTATTCCTCTTTTTTGCAAACTACTAGGGTTTACTGACTCTCATCTAAAAGCGCTATATCCCTCCTTCCTGATAATACAAAAGTTCAAAAATGTATCTCAAGCTGTTTGTTTTGCAGCCCAGAGGACATAATGATACCTGTTTTGCAGATCACTAAGTCTGCTTCCTCAGTGTACTTGTATAGAGTCATAGGACTGGAAAAGTGCTTGATTGTCTTCTAATTCAACTTTCTGCTCAAAGCAGAAATCATCATGCCATCTTGGACCAATGGCTGTCCAATCTTTTCTTGAAAATCTTCAGCAATGGAGCATCCAAAATTTCAGAAAATTTCCACTGCTCAATAGTTTTTACTATCAGGAATTTGCTTCTTATTTTCAAGGTGGAGCTCCCTCTGATAAGCTTCCACACATTGCTTCTTGTCTTACCTTCAGGTCCTATGGAGAATGAATCAATATCCTCATGCATGCAACCCTTCAAGTATTGGATATCTCCCTCAGTCTTCTCTTCATTAAGCTAAACATACCTAGTTTATTTAGCTATTCCTCATAAGATTTAGCTTCCAGGCCTCTTACCTTTGTTGCTTTGGTGGAATCTCCAAGTAGACTGGGAGGAGGGATCAAGTGGGGGCCATGTTTAGAGTCATTATACTGTGGTAAGTAGGAAGGAATGGACCTCCTCAGAATCCTTGAAGCCTTAACTTGCCATTTCCAAGGGAACACAATCAGTCTGGCGATATTCTTGTAACCTAGTTGACTAGCAATAAGCTACTGTTGAGACTCTTCATGAGTGGCTTTGTTTGCTTTTGCCTGACAGTTTGCTCTTCTCTACATGCTTTCTGAGGCCTTTTTGGTATTCATATGACCAGAACTGGATGAAGTATTCCAAATGCAGCTATAATAGTCCAGTACAGAGTGGTGCTATCAGTTCCCTTGATCTTGATATTGTCTCCCTGTTGATGCAGAATAGGACTGCATTGATTTTAGAAGATACTGAATCGTGATGCATTGAACTCTATATCTTCCCTGCCTAATTTCTACATATAACTCAATTGCTCAAACCAAGAATCAAGAAACTTTTCACACAGCTTTTCTGCTCTATTTATATCTGCCAGCTCTGATGACATCTCCCACATGCGTTTATAGTAAAAAGTTAAATCAGTAGACTTAGAGCACTTCCTCCATACTGCAGCATTCCTTAGTAGAACTCAACCCTTAGTGTAGTTTTTTTTAAAGTACATAATGTGGTTTTTAAAAACCTATTCCATATATTGTATGGTTTCTGGAGTTTTTATACTATAGAAAACAGTGGGAAAAGACTGCATAAATGAAGGTCTGGGGATTACACAGGATCACCTCCTAGAGTTGAAAGCTTTTCCACTGCATTGTACAGGAATTACAGGCTCCTAATTGCCAAAGAGGTCCTTCTGTGAAAGAAAAGCTACATATTCCAAGGAAAAAAAGTACATAAAGTAAAAAGAGGGAAGAAATAGAATTACAGTTACAGTGGCAAAGTTCAGAACTTTGCAGAGCAGCCCAAATAGAGGGCGAAAATAGATAGACATAAGAGGAAAGATAAAACAATAGTCTGAATAAAGTGGTTTAAAACTGATCATTTGTTGGGTTTGTAGGGTTTAGCATGGTTTGCAGGGTTTAGCATGATTATAGGAATTATTCCAGTCCTCAGCTATAAATGTGAGTTGTATTAATTGTATTCTAAAAGTGTTAACAATATTATTTGTACTGTAGAAGAAAAAGGTATCAATACATACTTTTGTCACAATGGGTTGAATTTAGAAAATGGAATACTATCGTTATGTTGTTATCTTTAAAATTATGGGAAGGAAAACATGATTGTAACCTTTTTCTATGAGAAATTACAGTTGGTTAAAAATAATTTCTATCTACTTGTTTTGATTACTTTTATTTTGCCTTAGTCTGGAGCCACTGACTATTATGTAAACTAAACATATACCGTACTTGAAAATTAAACATCAGAGTTTCTTCATTTCTTGTCCATATCAAATTGCCGGGAAACTAATAGAAATCATTTATACATATAAAATTCTTTAAAACACACAAAATTAAGTCAGCTACAGATAATAATGCCATACGTGTATCCAGTTAACAGCTTTTTGTATACTGTAATTATAATCAAGACAACTAAGGGGTTAGAAATGGCTAACAGAGAGGATGTATATATGGTTGAAGTAAAAATATTTTCTAACTTGTTTTATACCAGTTATTCTCAGAGTAGGTATTTCCTGGTATTTTATTTTTATTTATTTTATTTTATTTATGTATTTTTGTCAAGCACATATTAGATAACATATATAAGTATAAACATGATTTGAATACATAAAATAGATATGAATAAGAAGGAACATTAGGACATAAGCACGCTGGTGCGCTTATGCACACCCCTTACAGACCTCTTAGGAATGGGGGTGAGGTCCACAGTGGACAGTCTAAGATTAAAATTATGAGGGTTTGAGGATGAAAACAGAGTCAGGTAGTGCATTCCAGGCATTGACTACTCTGTTGCTGAAGTTGAATTTTTTGCAATCGAGTTTGGAGCGTTTTACTTTAAGTTTGTATTTATTGTGGGCTCATGTGCTGTTGTGGTTGAAGATAGTCATTGACAGGTAGGACATTGTAGCAGATAATTTTGTGAACTACGCTTAGGTCATACTGAAGGCGGCGTAGTTCTAAGTTGTCTAAGCACAAAATTTCAAGTGTGGTGGCATAAGGTATTTTGTTGTGAGCAGTGAAGTGGAAGACTCTTATCGTGAAATATTTTTGGTCATGCTCAATTGTATTAATGTCCGGTATGCAGTGCGGATTCCAGACAGATGAGCTGAATTTGAGAATTGGTCTAGCAAATGTTTTGTATGCTCTGGTTAGTAGTGTAATATTATTGGAAAAGAAGCTACGCAAGATTAGATTTACAACTGTTAATACCTTTTTGGCGATGTTGTTACAATGGACTTTGGCACTTAGATCATTAGATATGACTACTCCAAGGTCCTTGACAGAGTGAGGGTCATCTACAAGGTCATGTCCACTTAGCTTGTATTTTGTGTTCTGAATTCTTTTTGCCAATGTGGAAGACAGAGCATTTGTTAGTTGAGATTTGAAGTTGCCAGTTGTTTGAGCATTCTGACACAAGGTCAAGGTCTTTTTGAAGGGTAGCAGCATTGTCGGTGGTGTTAAATAGTTTTACATTGTTGGCGAAGAGAACAGTTGCTTATAATATGATTACAAAGGTCATTTATGTAAAGTATAAAGAGTGTTGGTCCTAGAGTTGGGGGACTCCGCTGTTAAAATGTGCAGTATTTTATAGGGAGTTCCCTATTTTGACCACTTGTTGTCTGCTTGACAGGAATGCAGCTGTCTAATTATGAAGGGGTCCAGAGATGCCATAAGATTGTACTTTTAGAAGTAGTTTGTCATATACCACTGAATCAAAGGCTTTACCGAACTCTATGAACATTGAATCTATTGCTTTACCCTGATCAAGATGTGTAGTCCATATGTTTTTGCAGTGTAGAAGCTGTAGATTAAAGGATAATGTTTTTCTGAAAACAAATTGTTTGTTAGAGAGTAGGTTGCTTGTTTCTAAGTGGAGGGTAATGGATTGGTTTATGATTGATTCCATGACTTTGCAGGTGATGCAGCATAAAGTGATTGGTCTGTAATTTTCAACTAGGCTGGAGTCTCCCTTTTTGAAAATAGAGATGACCGTGGCTAGTGACCATAGGTTGGGTAAGGAGCTGGTCCTGAAGGATTTTTCAAAACTTATGTTCAGAGGTTCTGCTAGGGCAGTGGAGACCTTTTTTAAGAAGTATGCATGCACATAGTTCATCAGGTCCAATGGATAGAGATGGTTTTAGGCTGCGTAGTGCTTTTTTTTACATTATCCTCTGTGAAATATATTTGTGTTAGATCATTGTAATTATTTGTGGTATGACTAGGAAATGTTGGGCATGAGCCATTGCTGTTTACAAAGACTGAGCCAAAGAATGCGTTAAAGAGGTTGGCTTTAACTGTTTTATCATTACATTCTTTCCCGTTACGTCCTTTTAGGGGTGGGATAGATCTCGAGTCTTTAAGTTTGCTGTTTACAAAATTATGGAAGGCGCAATTGGATTTTATATACCATAGTTTCCATAACTTAGCATGCTAGTTGAAGCAGATAGGAGAGATATGGCGGAACATCTGGAGAGACCAGTTGGAATCCTGAATTATAATAATCTGCCTTGAAGGCAGAAAAGGTATAAAGCTAGAGTGAAGCCATGAAAATACTTGTGATTTATTCCTATAGAAAAGAGCTATCCAATATTATTTTTAGTTCTTTTTTTCTTTACAAACACAATTGAATTCTAAAAGTATTCTTTTTATAGTGTTCTGTAACAATATTTTTGCAGCATATATATATAATCCTTAGGGGTGTACATTAATGTTTTTTCCAGATAAGCATACAGTACTCTGAGAAATATATCAGTAAGGTTGCAGCAGATCCATTATCAGTAGTGATAATTGATTAGTCCTGCATTAAAATATATCATGTACAGTACTCCATATGTAAATATCTGAAGCTTTTCATTCATTTTAGTTTTTTTAAGGCACCTATTTCATGCTGTAATAAAAGAAAAACATGATAGTGAGTACAAATGAATGTTTCTTTCTCTGCAATTGATCTACTGAGGGTTATTTTTCTCTCATAAAATTTCTCTAGAATATATCACTTGGGGATTTTTGGGTAGCTAAAATGTTACTTGTATGTTTTATGAACCCACTAAACTTAAAACCATTCGTTTTGGAAAAGTAACGTGGATACATTTTGCTTTCTGCAACCTCAAAAATGTTAAAATAAAAATGCTTGCTTGAATTCCCTCTCTTGGCTCAAGTTACTAGGTGGTCCCAAGTTACCAGAAGTAAAATTTATAAATCTAACCCCTAGTCTAGACATTTTCCAGCAATGACTGCAGTTCAAAAAATATTAATGTCTAGCCGGCAAAGTGAAGTTTCCCCCAGTGATTTTGCAAGGACTAAAAAGTTAACCTTTTGCCAACTGCTGCTTTTAGGCATGGAGGTTATTAAAAATAATCCAGGCATTTATAACTAAGGCTTTTAAGACTGAAACACGTTGGCATGACCCTTTGTGTCTCCTTTTGTTTGTTCAGGCTTGGCCTCTGTTGCTGGAATGTGTGAGCCTGAAAGGAGCTGTAGTATTAATGAAGACATTGGCCTTGGCTCTGCTTTTACCATAGCCCATGAGATTGGTCACAAGTGCGTATATTTTTAAACTTTTAATACATTTAGTTTAATTATCTTAATTTGCCCTCTTATATTGGCTGCCTTTCCTGTATCCTGATTATTTTTGTTGTTGTTTGATTTCATCAACCATATGATCTTGAAAGAGTTATTACTGCAGCACATATATATTATTGATGTGAAATTACTTCTAGTTGCGTCACTTTAGCATAAAATCACTGTTACAGTGTATTGCTATAATGGCACAAAGTAAACCATATAAGCATGAATACTATGTAACCATTGTGCAACTATGCTATAACAACAGTACAGTTCAGGGATATATGTTTTGAGACTGAACTCAAAAATTGTTGCTTACCTTTTCATTTCAGAATCAGATTATATAGTACTACTTATAACATAGTGTTTCAATTGGAAACACACTGAAAACTGCTTTAACCATGTTTAATTTACATTATTTAATCACATTTAATTATTTTCAATGTTGCAATATCAGGATCTCCTAAAATGAATGAAACTAAAGTTAACTACCACTTCTAATACAATTTAATCTAAATATCATTGGAGTTTTTGAACTTTGATGCCCTCTATTTATTGAAGACATGTGCAGTCAAAATGAACAGAGCTTAGACGAAGTTTTGATAGTACTCACCCTTGATTTTCACAAAACTGATTAGATGTTTTAATTCACTTGAAACTTCCTGCTGGCATAGTCATATTACCAATGAGTAATGTGTAAGGGATGTCAAAATGTGTCCTGTAACAGAGTGACCTTAATCATGTGAAAAGCTTATCTAATCCAAAATGGAACCCAAGTGCAAATAATGCAAGTGCAAAGTGTTAATTTTGTCATTATCTTTGTCATTATGGTTTGTACCAGATGCTTAATTTGAGAAGGCATAATCCATAGTTTGAGAATTCTGTTGCAATCATTTTGAATCATTTTGATTCAGTCCAGAAATGGGAATTACAGCCAGATTTACTCTGTTGCTAGTATTTGATGCCAACCTCTTGCTAACACCTAGAATTCAGGAACAAAGAAACAATGGCTTTTAAGAAATCTGTATGTTACCATACATAAAACATAAAACTTGCTAACTACACAGAAAATGAAATAAAGATAAATATTGCAGTTTTTGGATCAGCAATAATAGTTTAATTTTAGTTAATATTTTAGGAAGAAAAGTCAACTGAAGCCAAACTTTGTGGCATTAATTTTTTACACTTTAGCAATAGCAATAGCACTTAGACTTATATACCGTTTCATAGTGCTTTTGCAGGCCTCTCTAAGCATTTTACAGGATGGAAGGATGGAAGGCTGAGTCAACTTGAGCCTGGCGAGATTCGATCTGCCAAACTGCATTGTGCCACTGCGGCTCTTGACCGTGGCACTCTTTAGAAGTCATCTTGGCACAATGAGCTGTTTCTTCAACTAAAAAACAAGTCACTACAACCATTCTTAGCAGCTTACTATTCTATTGTTACTATGATATTAAGGGCAAAATGACAATCTAATACACATTTAGAGAGCAATAAGTATCATTGAATTTAGTAGAATTAATTATACATGTAGAAATTACACAGTTGAAACTCATCTAGAGTATTCAGTTCTTTTTTCTGCGATTTCAGTATATTAGAAATCTATCTCCATTTCTCTTTCCTATCACTATTTTGATAAAAGTAATACATCTCTATCATCTCTTTCTTTTCTTCTTTTTACAAATCTAGACACATTTAGGAATATGTTACCATCTTTTATATGATGAAACTAAACAGATTTTAGGAGTTGTTGCAAATTGCTTCAAGGAATTATATGCTAGATTTGTTATTTTATTTTAGGTCTTTATTTATTACAAGTAATTTGACATACAGTGTAAAGATTCCTTAAAATGTCAGAAGAACATATGCAGGACTGGAATAAGGAGGTATAATGAATGAACATACTATTTTTTATAGTTTCTCTTCTATGCTGATAATTCATCTCAGAAAGGGCAAAGCAAGACTTGGATATCTTGGTATTAAGATCAAAGTTCAATTCCAATTCTACATCCTTTCTGTTCTGACATAAGGGAACATAAGTTGGTGCTGAAAAGCAATAAATATGCAGATATACATGGAACGATAAAGAGAGAGTGGGAATGAGGAATTTCAAGTAGAAATCTTTATTGTGCATATTTCCCATGCATCATTATAGAGTGGAATACTTGTTCCAGTTTCAGATATGTTGAAGGTCGGAATTAATATATTATTCTAAGGGAGCAATAACAGCAAACCAAGAGAAGGAAAATGGAAAAGATGTGAGTTATAGCAGTGTGATAATGACCAATTGTTTTGAATTATTTCCAATCAGATAATCTAGCGCAGAGATACATGTTAGTCTCTATTTTTCTCCTTTCCATATTGTAATATTTTCGATGTATATGTATTTTATGCCTGGAAAAAGTATTTATTTGGATACATGGAGGATCTTTATTTAATGAATTTATTTCCCATATTTTTGTTTCTTCCAACTTTCTTGATAACTTACACAATACATAGTCTAAAAATAATACAGTTAAAATTAAAATAACCAACAATTAGAAGCTTGGGGAAAGACATATTTTCTATTACTTATCTAAGAGCCAAACATAACTCTTTAGGGAGAATATCTCATTACTAGGGAGAGCCAAAGAATAAGACCCTTTCTCATATATATGATGATGAAGCTTCTAACAGAATGGACAATCCTGTTGATCTAAGTTCCAGAGCATTTTCATAAATAAGATGCAGTACCACAGATAATTAGGCTTTAAGTCATTTAGAATAATAAGACTAGCACCAATCCTTTTAACTGTGCCCATTAAGCAATTGCTAGCCAGTGCAGATATTTTAATGTAAGTATCATGGGACTCCTGTCTTACATTAGTCAGCAGTCTTCAGCTTCATTTACCAATTACAATTTGTAGGCATTATCAAAGGTGTATAAAGCACAGTGTAGTATCTGAGAAGACTGTGATCAAGAAATAAATAATTGTCACTAAGTTTGACTTGTCCAGGAAGGCTCACAGCATCCTAGCCATAATAGTTGAAATATGCTCTTTGCCACAGCTGTCATCTGTAAATCTAGTGATAGCTGGTGGAAAAGTGTTCTTCCAATTCCAAAGTACATTTTCATGGGGTTTGGTATCCTCAGCATACTGATGACATCTATTCCAAAGACCAGAACTACTGCACAATGAACTCAAATCAGTTTTGCCAAAAAGCCTATTAGGATACTATGGGGAATGGAAGTAAAAGCTGACAAGGAGAACTAGAAAAGTCATACTTCCATTTGCTTTCTGGTGTTTCAAACCAAGTGTTCAGCAAAAAAACATGGTAGAAGGAAAGGATTTAACTATGGTTTCTGTTACAAAACCATTGTTTTCTATGAAGTTTAAATTCAGCCAATTTTTAATAACACTTATGAGAGTGGAATAACATCTAGCAGAAATATCTGTAACATGATGATTAATGACTATGTTAAAGTATTTCAAATATTAGAACAAGTTGACAAATTGTAAAAGGAAGACATTCTTGAGTTACTTATATTGCTGTAGTCCAATTTACTTCAGTGCATCTGAAACAAAAGAAGAGATCAAATAATGCATATGACATTCGATACACTGCCAGTTTAGGTTGTATTAAAAAAAGTTACAGTCAAGTGTTTTGGAAGCCAATATGCATTTGGGACTTTATGTCTGGGAATGCAATCTTGAAAAAGAAAAATTGCCCTTCATACAGCAAATAGCAGTAAAAAATACATATTCACATTTTTGTTAGAATCAATCAATGTGTATTTTCCTACTACCTTTTTAGTGGAGGAGACTTTTTTTCTATATTAAAAAATAGAAAGGCACTTCTGAATAATTTCAAATGATATATATTGTTTCAATTAATATGACATATTAACTAGTTTTTTTTAATATATTCTTTTAATCACTTTAACCACTTTATATTTCTTGATTTGTTTTGCCCTTATATAAAGGTCCTAAAATGATACTCTTTGCTGGCATTAAATCAGACAGGATTATGCTGTAAATATAGTGAAATTTGTACAGTGAAATGAATGATATAGACATGCTAATAATTTTGTGCTAACAACTCTCATATGTAACTTACATATAGACCTTTATTTACTTCTCATTCTCTCAGAACATTTTTCAGTATTTAGTTGATATGAAATTTTATACTGTATTGTTACATTTGCTGTTTCATATTAAAAAATAGTTTATCTTCCCTCCTTATTGTTTCTGATAGTTTTGGTATGAACCATGATGGAATTGGAAATTCTTGTGGGACCAAAGGTCATGAAGCAGCAAAACTTATGGCAGCTCACATTACAGCAAACACCAACCCCTTCTCATGGTCAACCTGCAGTAGGGATTATATCACCAGTTTTTTAGAGTAAGTATTCTCTCAAAGCAATTCTAAATTTTGGGGACAGAGGTTCCACCCATATTTATACCATGCTAGTGTGAATAGGGGTCGTGGTGCCTCAGTGGCTAAGAAGCTGAGCTTGTCAATCAGAAAAATCAGCAGTTTGGCTGTTTGAATCCCTAGTGCTGCGTAACGGAGTGAGCTCCCGTTACTTGTCCCAGCTTCTGCCAACCTAGCAGTTCGAAAGCATGTAAAAATGCA
>JANHFT010001554.1:103260-123365 GCA_032467955.1 Pseudoxenodon macrops
GGGGTGGAAATGTACAGCTGAGTGTCATCAGCGTACAGATGGTATTTCACCCCAAATCCACGGATAATCTCCCCCAGTTGAACATGTACCATAGTTCTTGATATTTTGATACCAAATATAAGCTTTTTTCAACAGAAATTCTTTAGTATTTTCATCAGAAATTCAGAAATATTTTAATATCTTTTATTTATTATGAATTCTGATTTTGCAGTCATAAAAAAAGAAACATTATTATAGAATATAGTGAATTTCCTCATTTGTAGTTATAGGCATGTTCACAGACCAATTTGCAAATGCAAGCGATTTCAAGTGGCAAGATGGAAATAAATGAGAACTGAAGGCTTTTAGGTGAAAAGATTTAGTCTGTGCTATCCAACTTGCAAGTTAAGCTATTTGGGCAAACCTAAGTGATTCAGATAAAGCAGAATGCAACTCCATTCTGTTCCATGCAGGCTAAAATCTCGTCCATTTTGCTGGATAGTTGAGATAGAAAACTGAGAATTTTTTTATTTTGGAACAGTAGATATGGATTGTTTTTCCTTCGTTTCAATCTTGTTTGATTCTCAGATTCTCAGTTTCCTTGGCAGGAAGTTTCAGAAATAGTTTTCCATTGCCTCCTTCCTAGAATTGAGAGAAAGTGACTGGCCCCAGGCTCACCCAACTGGCTTTGTGCCTAAGGTGGGACTAGAACTCATGGTCTCCTGCTTTCTAGTCTGATACCATAACCTCTACATCAAATTATTATAAAATAATTAAACTTATTTTATATATATTTACATTCAATTAGCTACTGTTTTTAAATAATTTTAAATAATTATTGTCATATGAATAAATATGCATAATATTCAGCTATTGTCCTATGCATAAATATAGTGCTAGAGTATTGAAAAAGAACTTAGGGAGACATGATGTCTAGACTACATGCTACATTTGATTAGGCTGCCTAATTGTTAGCAACAAGAAAATATATTGTCTAATATCTGCAAGAACAGATGTTAATAAACTAGTAAATAAATAAATATTAAATTTATTAGTTAATAAATTAGTAACATTAGTAAAATGTTTATAAATTGAATGTCTTTCCCAATTATTTCATTTTCTGATGCACCAGATTATATGATGATGAAGAAAATATTTTGAGTGCATCAGCAGAAACATTGATGGGTGGGTGCTTTGCCAGAAGTTATCTTGTTTCTAACATTAATCAAAAACCAAAATGGCAATGTCTTTAAGTATATCATTTTCTGCAATTCGTAGTACTTTCAATTTATGTTGTATACAATTCTTGTTTTTTAGGTTAAGCAGTCATATTCATAAAATATTATAACATTTCTATAGTGATAGTTTAAAAATACTATATATATATTTGGGATATTATGTAATGATTTAGCCTATGCTATCAAAATAAATGAATAGAGAAGGATTTCTAGTTTTAGTTTCAAACAAATACCTGCTCCGTGATCACTGTTAACAGGATGCTAATAGAAATGGACCGAATATTGACACCATTGAAAGGTTTATTCAGATACCATTACTTAATTTCCAATTCCCACAAATTCTGACTTTGAATGTGATACTGAACCATCTACCCTATAAAAACATTATTGAGTTCAAATAGGAGGCAAGAACACAGAAAGGAAGAATCCACTATCTGCAAAGAGAATCTCATAGGGTAAACAGAATAGGGTATAAATAATATGTGGTCTTGAAATTTCAGTCTCAGTAATTAGGGCTGATAAGACACTGTCTATGCTTGGTCAAAAGCTGAGATCATATCCATTTATGACCGCATTCAAATGCTATTAAGTGCAGGAAAAAAGCTTTCCATTAAAGCCTCATGAGCTTCACTGCTGAAATCCTTAATCTGTTGTTTCATACTGACCATGTTTTTATTTTATCCCTTGAACCTCAAATGCCTTGACTACATTGTTGCCCTTTGAATTGAGTACATTGGTAGGAAATGCAAGATTTAACTCAGCCTGAATTAGATTTTTCTGTTAATTAATTGGGAGTGCTGCACTAATTTATCACTTGCTGCAAATTAATAGTCTTAGGCGTAAGACCATACAATAATTATCAGAAATTGTATATTATGTGGTAAGTTACCATATATATTTCCATTATGAGTGATACATTGTACCTCTCCTCAGTCATGTTATCAAAAAATGATATCAGTGATAGTACTAGCTTGAGAGTCAGGACATAATGATATCCCCATTTTCCTTTTAATGCCACAAATTATACAGTGAAGAAGTATGCTTTCATTAATCATTATTACCTCTTTTATTTGCACTGAATTTGCACTGAATAAAATGAATAGATTAATTTAAAATATTAGGTGGAATGTTTGAAATAAATCCAGAGCATCATGCTGAATTTCATGAGTAAACAGTCAATATGATATTAAGCAAGCTGAAAAGTATGTTCGTTTTCCTTAATTTACAATAGTACATAGAGTGACTGTTCAAAATTACAGTAGCACTGAACGAAGGGAATTGTGGCCACTGCAGCACCCTGCGGTCATGTGAACAAAATCCAGGCATTTGGCAATCCACCAGCTCTTATGGCTAACCGCAGGGATGCTGTAACAGCCCTCCTCACCGTCCCATTCTGCTGGAATCCTTGGAACTATGTCTAACCCCACACGTTTCCTGCAGACTAAGGGCCTACTTCTCATCATCATATCTTGCTTTATTTATTTTTTCTGGAGATTACCTTGGGCAAAAAGAGGCAGACAATCTCCTTGGTGGTCTTCCCAGAAGTTGTCACCACCACTTTATACCATCCCAGAGGAGGTGCCATCTTGGTAGAGGCTGCAAACAATTGTAATATGGTAACTCTAGTTAGGAACCCTTGATGTTGTTGTATACTGCTGGATACATTTTGATTCTCTGAATTCTGTGTGAATAAATTAGGATTGAAGTGAATAGAAGAGTTGCTATTTCAGTTTCACTCATCATACTAAAAAGGCATCACAGTAGTTTTTACTCAAAAACCTTTATTGCTGGAAGTGAAATAATAAATACTGAACCTGCACAAGAGAAAATGAGTTTTTTCTGATTTACTAGTGCACCAAGATTCTGAAGTACTTTTAAATTTGTTGGGAAAATCTGCATGAAATGATCAATAAGAATGATTCTGACCAGATACGAATCTTGCAGAATGCTTTCCTGTCTTCAAAACTGTTATGTGGATTACTTCACTTCCTTTATACAGAGCTGGGTTTCCCAAGTTTCCTATTATACATAGAGATGATGAATTAAGAAGACTTGTATCCAGAAGAATGAAAGAATGTTCTTTATTTTGTGAGGCTAAAAATAATAATTATTCAGTCAAATAAGATTGATTTGAATCTCACCTTTAAAGAAGGGGTGAAGTGGCTCTGCTTGGCTAAGAAATATTGTGGCTTCTACATCTAATATGGTAAAAAAAAAGTTACATTATTGTCTGACATTCAATCCCATTGGCAATTAATTATTCTAGACCTGGAAGTTTCCTGTTCCTACAAGAGACCTGTGATGAATCATGCAAATAATTCCCTAGAAGAAAAGTTATTTCTATACACTCTTGAAGATTTATGTTCATAATATTATATTTTGTTTGTAGAATATTGTAGATCCAGAGCCAATTCACACAACCAATCTTGGGATTTGTGTGTGATGAATGAGATATTTATACTGTGAGATTATTCTGTGATGTTTCTGCACATGGCTAAAAAGAAATGTACAGCACTACTAATTAGGCTTATGGGGAATTATTCCACAATATTACTATGTGATTATTCAGAAAAATATAACTTGTTTTTTTTTATGTGAGTTATTCCATTCTAATAAATATTCTAAAATTTATTTCAATTTGTTTTTCTTTTCTTTTTTATATGCATCTAGAACACTATCTTGGATTTTCAACACAAGTATATTTTAAGGAGCATTATTATTCAGTTATTCTGAACAACTTGCTTCTGCCTTCTTTCCCAGGAAGTGTGTAGAGAGCTTTGGTGTCTCAGCAAAAGTAATCGCTGTGTTACCAACAGTATTCCAGCAGCTGAGGGTACTCTTTGCCAAACTGGGAGCATTGAAAAGGGGGTAAGTTTAAATGTCTCTTATTTTTCTTCAGGGCACAGAAAGTTTCAGAAGACCAAAGAGGATTATTAAATGTTATGTAAGAAATGATAAGCTTAAATAGAACATCAACAAAATGGAATGTTCATGTTAATTCACTTATAATTATATATATCTTAAACAGTTCTTTAATTTTTTTGATGTGATCTTTATTAAACAAATAATACTATCTAAAAGTTCTCAGCTGTGGCTTCTTTCCATGCTTTTGTTCTGAAAGCATAATCCTGTTACAATACTCTTCCAATATGTGAGATGCTATAAACAAAAATTAAGTAATTCAAGTGAAATGGTCCAGAACAATTTCTTTCCCTTGTATAATATCCATGGTATTTAACTAAATAGCAAAACATACACAGACACACAAACATCACCTTTTTTCTCTAACACAACCTTGAAAATCCTCAAATTCCTATTGAATTTACTGAAGAAAATAGAAATGTATGCAGAGGAAGGTATCAAACTGATGTTTTGAAATGCAGTGACTGCTAGCCCTTCGTAACAACACTGTGTTTCTGTTAATTATGCACATACAAGTTTCAACTACTGTGGTAGTAATAAGGCGTGAACATGCATTTCTGCTTTTGTCAGTTGATTGTACTTCTTAACAGCAATACATCTTGTTATAAATTTGACTCCCACAATTTTGCAGTTTTTCTCTAAATGTTTTTAAATGCCTCAAGCTTTCTTGAGTATTGCTTATTTTTTCTAAGTAGGCAGAGGGAATGTTGGCAGGTTTGGGTAGGTTGGAATATTTGTTTCTAAATAATATGAGGAAAATCTTGGAGAATCCAGAACGATTACTTTATATTTGCACTCCACATATTTACAGAAGTGAGCTGAAGCACTCAGTTTCCTTTGAAGCATTTGTGTAAACATCCATTCATTCAAAAGAATAGAATGTTAAACTTCTACAAAAATTGAAGTGTTCTCAGTATACAGAGTCTGTTGGTCTCTTGTGGAACAAATATGTGTAACAACATCTATTCATTAAAAATCATGCTTTGCATGTTCAATTCAGATGAGATAAAAACCAGAATACCTATATGTGATATAATCTTAAACTCCAGTGAGACAATCTCAACTATTATTGAGGAAATATTATTCACTCTCATATGAGGGTTTTGTCAAGGAATTTATTTATTCTATTATATGATTAACTTGTGGTAGATGTTCAAATGAAAAGCTGAGCAAGACAATCCTGACTTTATGGTGTTTCTATGTTATATAATACATGTAACACATGAGTGAGAGTAAGGTGCTAGCATTTTCGCATGCCTAGACTTTAGGAAATGTTTGTGTGCAAGGGCAATCCCGGGACTTTGTTAAAGGTATATTATTATACCTTTTCATATTTTTAAAAGGAGTCTAGTTTCAAAGATGCTATTGTTTCTTTCAGATTAGTTATACAGTTATTTAAATAAAAATAATTATTTCCTACCATGCTGAAGAAGTTAATGTTCTTTAAGTCACTGAGTGAATATAAAAAGCAGAAAAAACTAGAGTTTTCGGTAGGAGTTCAAAACAAAGGAAAGAAGGGAAGAGGAAGAAGAAAATTGAAGAACCAAGGAAATAGAGACTACTCTATTGAGCAAGGAAGATAAACTTGATATATCTAGGCTCCAAGAAGACTGGTGGAAGTACACTATGTAGCCCAAAGAAGCAAGTTCCAAAGGCATTTGATAATACTGGAATTCAACTATTGATATTCAGCTACTGCTCTTGGAGACAGTTCATGACTACCTGACCATGCCCCACCAATTCTGGCTTCATGAAACAAGATGGAAAAAATATGGGGCCCAGTGGATTACACAAGAACCACTTTAGGAAAAATATGTTGTGACATGTGATTCCCTACTCAGACAGTACACAGTCCTGATATGACACTGTATGTTATTCTCCAGTTACCCATATTTTCTAAAGATATACATGGGAATTAATGACATTGTGAGAAAACTTTGAAAATATTGTTGACAATTTCATTTAAAATTTCTTCTGACTGAGAGGAAATGATTGAAAAAGTGAGGGTGCCGTGAACGTTGGGACAAAGTAACCATGTTATTTATAATATATAGAGGAACAGATATGTATTTGGATTCAGAAGAGCAAAGCAAGATACTGATGGTACATTTCAAACAATTCATACTAAAAGGAAAAAAATAGTATATTTAAAGAGAACAATGGAAATACACAACTTTCTACAATGATAAAAGGAAACAGGGATATATATATATAAGAAATGAAGGCAGGCAGTATAGCCAGAAAAATTATACAAAACAGTTGCCAGAAATTGTAGATTGTGATAGAAAGCCTAATAAGGAAAGAGCTGAAGCTTGTGAGAAATGCCCAGAAAAACAAAAAACACTTTTCAGATATGTCAAGAATAAAAGAAAAGGGAGAAAGTCTATACAGTAGCAAGAGTGAACTAGTAACAGTGATGGCAGTAAGGCAGAATGTCTTAACTTATATTCTACATCTGTTTTCTCTCAGAAGAGAAAGGAAGCCTTAGCTGGCCATCATTGTACCCCTAATGGAAGGAAGAGCTGCAGCTCAGGATAGACAAGGAAAAGGTAAAAGATTACTTAGCTAATTTGAATGAATAGGTTACTGAAGAAACTAATGGAGATTATTGTAAATCACCAAGCGTAATCTGAAAATTCCTGGTGAACTGGCAAAATCCCAGAGGATTGAAGGAAAGCAAACATTATCCCTGTCTTCAAAAAGAGAAGGACAACAACTTGGGAAAGTAAAGATATGTCAGTTGAGCAAGGTCCCCAAACAGATCATTAAGTAGCATATTTATAAGCACTTGGATAGAAATGCAACAGTTAAAAAGAGTAAACATAAATTTGTCATGAGCAAATTATGTCAGATTAAATTCAATTTCTCTTTTCATAAAATTAGTTGTTTAATAGATCATGATGGAAGCGAGGCTTAACTGGACACAGTATTCCAAATGGAGTCTGTGCAGGGTAGACTAGAGCAGAGTAATTATTTCCTATGATCTGAATTATGTTCTCTTATTAATGGCCCCCGCGATATCACTTGTCTTTTTACTGGTTGCATAATAGTACTGACTCATATTTAACTTGTGATTAACAAGGAAACCCAGATTTCATATGAAATACTGCCAAACCTGGCTTATCTCATCCTATACTTTGACTTACATTTTTCCTACAAAAATTAAGATGTTTACATTTCTCCTGGAGATTTACATTTCATCATATTCATTTCAGTCTGTTTGGACTTGTATGAATCTTCTCTCTTTCAGTTAAAGTGTTAGCCATTCTCCCAACTTTGTGTAATCTGCAAAATGTGTAAGTGTTTCCTCAATTCTTTCATTCAAGTCATTGATAATGTTGAACAGCACTTGGATCCAGGACTGGAGCACTAGATACTTCTCTCAAAATTGAAAGAAATTCAAGCAGATAAATTGTACCTTAGTTATTAAAGAAAAAAAGATTAATTGCAATAGTATAAGAAATGAATACATCTTCTGTGCTAACATTATATATATTTTTCTGACTTAATTCAACTGACAAAAGAGTAATCTGAGTTACCTCATTATTCTATACATCCTATGACACATTTCCATTTACTTTAGCGCCAGTTGCTTAAATATGAGTCATTTGCAGATAGCTAATTCCATCCCAGAATCTCACAATTTTCTGATTATTCTTGCTTTATTTGTCTTGAATTAAATTCAAATTGCTTAATAAAGTTACCAAGCATTTGACCATGCTTCTGAACTAGACAGTTTAAACTCACTTTAGCAAAATCAAGATCAATTTGGGAAAAAATAAATTAATCTTCCTGAGATTAGAGAGCAGAACTAAGTATACACTAATCTTCATCACCCTTCAGGGAATCAAAGAGCACTGGATGTTCTCACATCACATAATTATAAGGAGAAAAGAAACAACTATTAAGGATTAGTCAGAGGATTAAAATGGGCAGTGTGTATATATAGATACTTGAAGATCCACCCCCCACGTACTTCTAAGTTATTATGGTGATCATTTGATTGAAATGTACATCTTTTTAAAATGGGTTGATTTGATGCATTATTTAAAAAGGAGATATATTACTTGATTCAAAGATTTGGATTGGCATTATTTAGTGATTTCTTGATACCTTATTTCATATTTCAGAAATATTGTTAAATGAGTAATCTGTTTCCCTCTTCTGTGATACTTGGTTCCTCTCAGCCAAAGCAACCATAGGATGTTAGTTAGCCAAATATTATTCAGCACATACCATAGTATGACAATTTTACTCTTGCTTTGGATATGAGATTGTACTTGTGGTTTTGATCACCATTCTCTGCTTATACAGCAGCAGAGCAAATTGTAGCTTACTGATTTGGACTAGTCTTTGATGACTATTGAATCATAGTTGCAAATAATGCTGAACCCTGAAAACTTTTTAATTGTCAGGCAATGAAAGGAAGGCAAAGCCAATATTGTTCCAATCTTTGGAGGGGAAAAGAAAAAAAGGGGAAATGATTGATCATTGTGATCTGACATCTCAGAGGTTTCTGGATCATAACATAAGGTGTCCCATTGTTGGAGAACTTTTAATATTTACACAAAGTCAACATGAATGCATTAAGATCAGATTTTGAAATATTAATTTTATTTCATTTTTCCATCGGTTAAGTCCTTTAGTAGGTTGTGGAAATTCTGTAGACCTATTTTAATTTCAGAAACACCATTGACAAAAGTATTTGAGGACATTCTATCAAACAAGACAGTTACATATAGGAAAGATGTCATATTGATTTGAGAGGGTCTACATCTAGATTGAATTATAGTCTTCAACATTTTCTCATCAACACTGAATAAGGTATCAATTGGAATGCCACAGATCAGATTCTAGTATTCTTCAATATTTACATTAATGGCTTATATTAAGAAATACAAGGAATTCTTATGAAAGATGCAGATAATAAAAATGAGTAACCAATAATATAGAAGAGACAAATTTCAAAAGGATATTGTGAATGTAGAGAATGGGCAGACTCTAATAAAATTAATAAAGATAAATATGTCAATTCTCACTAAAGAGAAATGTGCTCTTTTAAGAGCAGGCATTCTGTCAGCCTCAGTCCCATAATAAAGATGGCAGAATGGTGTTTGGCATGCACAAGACCCTGCAGCTGGCAGTGGCATGGTTTCACATATAACTGGATGTGAGGGATTATATGTATAAAATAAGATGACATTGTGCCTGCTGCACAGCTGTATCCCTTACTGGGTTTTCTGCACCTCATAGTAGAACTGTTGTTGAAGTTCCCAAGTGTTATGGCATTTGGAGATTTCAATTTACCGTCCCTAGATGAGGAGGCAGCACAAACACTTATGACTACCATAACAGCCAGGATTACCCAAAGGTTTCTTGGGCCTTGCATATATAGGATGCCACATATTGAAACTAGTTTTTTCTTAATCTTGGAGCAATTGAGATATGATATGAAAATCAGGAATAAATTCATCAATCCCTTATCATGATCTGTGGTATTCTTGCTTCTCTCTTGGCTCCAAGCACTAGAAAGTGCAATTTGATTATCACTTTAAAGCACTAAATGGCTCAAGGTCATGGAAAGTTCTGCTTTTTGAATGATATCAGCATCTTGAAGAAGATGCTGATATCATTCAACATTATCATTCATTCAGTAAGAATAATCTTACTGATTCTCTACCTTTAATATATTATTTCTATAATCTAACATACTTTTTACAAATACTGTAATCTAATTGCTTGTATCTGTTTTAGATATATATGAATCGTTTTAAATATGCATGAAATTTTTCTGTTTATAAATATTTTATGTTTGTCACCAATCATTTTAGTGTCATTTTTGTATTATTGATATTTGTATAGGTCCTTGGGGGAAAATACATTTTTCAAAATGTTTCAGGCAACTAAAATGCCTTATTGGCATTTGGGATTTCTTCCTTTCTTCTTTGTTCAGTGTCAGTAATAACACTATAATACACTGCACAATATCATTACATGATGTATATATGTGGCAAAAATGGTTTGTAAAATAAAAACATATGCAAAGATACAGTGAACGACATTAGATTCACATACATTTCCTTTTCTTGTCTCATGTGCTTATTTTACTATTTTCTTCTTTTTTATACTTATAAGTTATTCAAAAGGTGAATTGTGTGATCTATGTATGCATATATGTATGATACATAATGGGAAAACACTGTTTTCATAGGAATTTTATTAAGCAAAATAAAACAGGTAGATTTTTGTCTTAAATTAGGACTTTATTATTTTGCTTAATACATGAATAAATAAATAATTTAGTTTAAGTAATATATTTACCTAATGTCTCATAATTTAATAACAAAAATCAGATTTAAACCTTTTATGACATTTATTTTAATATTTTACTCCAAATAATCATTTACACTGTGAAAATTTGGTCAGTTAGTGTGTATAAAGATTTGGATTGTTTCTAGTGTCTTGGCATTATTTTTATTATGTTACCAAAATAAGTGTTAATGAAATAATGCTTCAAGTTTATCTTCCATTGTAACATCACTTCTATTTCAGTATGGTTTTTTTTAATGGAGAACAGATAGCTAAGAGTGCTTACAAAAATTCCTAACTGAACGTTTTTTGTTGTTGTTCTGTTAAATAATGCAGCCCTTACACAGGTGTGTTTAAACACTCTTAGAATGATTCTGAATAAGATTTTAAACATGTTGCAGTTTATTTTAACAAGAGATAGTAAGGCTGTTTATGAAATGACAAATGCTAGCTTATTAAATTTTTACATATGTTAGGACTTTATGATTCAGTTTTGGTGAAAATAAAAACAAATAACATATTTCTGCACCCATAACTAAACAGGGTTAAATCAAATAAAGCTTATATATGTTAGTAGTGCAATGAATGTTGATGCCTAAGGTTCGTCATATATATATATTACTGTCTTGAATTTTTATTAGTCGAAAGCTAATTCTTAGTTTTTTATGAAATATTTTCAGTGGTGTTATCAGGGAGACTGCGTCCCTTTTGGCACTTGGCCCCAGAGCATAGATGGAGGCTGGGGTCCCTGGTCAATATGGGGAGAATGCAGTAGGACCTGCGGGGGAGGAGTCTCATCGTCCATAAGGCACTGTGACAGTCCAGCGTAAGTAGCTAAAGTAAGCCATCGCCAGCAAAAAAGACATATTTGGAAATGATTTTCAATGTGGATTCATGTGTCATTTGTCAAAATGCTTCTTTGCTATAGCAATCTACATTTAAAACAAAAACCCATATTAACTACCTAGAAAAAGACTTTCAAATATTTGATTACTGTATTTTTTGGACTATAAGACGCACCGATGTATAAGACACACGAAGATTTCAAAGAGGTAAGTAAGAAAAAAACATTTTTGTCCTCCCCAGCTCCAGGAGTATTTTGCAGGCCTCCCAAACCCTCTGTGCACCCTGTTTTTTTGCAAAAAAGGGCTCATTTTCACCTGTTTTGCAAAAAACGGGGTGCACAGAGGGTTTGAGAGGCCTGCAGATTGCTTGTGGGGGCTGGGGGGTAAAACAAAAGCGCCCCCATTTTTTCCCATTTTTCACACAAACGGGGCAGTTTTTGCCTTCCCCAGCCCACAGAATCACTCTGCAAGCCTCCTAAACCCACTGTGCACCCCGTTTTTGCGAATAATGGGCCCATTTTTCACAAAAATGGGATGCAGGGGCAAGGCTTCAAGAGGCCAAAAATGGCTGTATTCGGTGTATAAGATGCATCAACATTTCCACCCTCTATTGGGGGGGGGGGGAGAAAGGTGCATTTTATACTCCGAAAAATACAGTATATGCAGTAAGCACAGATAGATTTTACATGTTATACTTAACAGATCATTTCTTCCTCCATTTTTTAATCTTAGAGTTAATTGCTTTTAATGTAGACTCTCTCAAATATCGAACATCAACATTACCCAACAGGCTCTCCCATTGCAAAGCATTGAAGAAATCTGGATTGCCTGAATGGTAACTGGACTTTCTTGGGTATTTTTCTTCGAAAACATTTTGCTTCTCATCCAAGAGGCTTCTTTAGACTCCTGGTGGATTTGGCTGATTTCTGAACTCCTAGCTTCTCCTGCCATACCAAATTTGATCCCATTCTATTCAGTTTTTAGAGAGTTATTCTGCTGATAAAACAGAATACTTAATTAATTTCAAACTTTCTGTTGACTTGGAAAGGATAAAAAGATAAATACAGTGTTTGACAAACCTTTTAAGGTCAATACTTTTTCTTACCTTTTATTAGTATGGAAAGAATTATGGGAATTTTGCAGCTGGCTTCTAAATGAGGTTGCCTTCCACCAATAGCCAGACTGGATTGATAATTATTTATTGAATTTAGATAACTGTGTGCAAAGCCTGCTGTCTTCATGCATTTTTGTTTATTGCATATCTTCATCCCCTTTGCTATTCTCCAACCTTATGTTTACCTCTGCTGTTTTATTCTTTTCATTTCATTAAAAAGTTTTCTCTCCATATTTTCTGTGATTCCTCAAAAACTAGCCAAAATGTTATGTGAAACAACTTTACTTACTGAGCTAATTCATATAAAGTGTTTCTTTTACTCACATATTTTAGTCATTTCTAGATTTATGTCTATAGGGAAACTATTTTGCAAATTGTGTTGTTAAATTCCAGTAATTGCAATAATTGGGAAATTCTGGTTATGCCCAGAATTTATAATTACATAATACAAATATTACAGTAATTCCAATGTTTCTCCATACCACACTTGAGTGGTAATTATAAAATGTGAAACATAGTAGACCTTTGGCAATTTAATTCAGACCAGGAGGTTATAGAGCACAAAAAGCTGAAAAGGAGAATTTAAAAAGGATGAAACCTTAAAATATATTTTATATGGATAGACTATTTATATTGGCAATAAATATACAAATATTGTGTGTCTTACATGCGTTCTGTCAGCTGAAACTTTGCTTTTGGGTTTTACTGATTAGATAGATTCATTGTTATAGAAACGGCTAGTTTATACTTTTATGGAAAAGTAAAAAGTTGAGGTTGAAAATTAATGCTTTATTCTACTGCAACAGAGGGAGTTGGAAGTCAATGCCTTCTTTTCTTTTCCCCCTATCCTCCTCACTTTTCTTCCTCCCCCCGTGTCCTATGATTTGTTTTTGTATTTTTGTATTTTATTCTATAATATAATAAAATGTTATAAAATTAGGAAAATTTGTTTTCTTTTGAAACTGGTCTCTGGTATCAAAAAGGTTGGGGGCCACTGTCCTAGAGTACAAGTACTGTAGTCCTCGATTGATGATACTAATTGAGATCAAAATTTCCATAGCTAAGTGATTCAGTCATATAGCACAATATCACATAATTGTATTGTTTAGTAACAGCACTTTTGGCAAGTCCAGTTACTGTCATATAGCTCATTAAGGGAAGACTTCATCTGACTGAAAGTTCTGACTCCCTGCTGGTTTCTCCATTGACTTTGTGTGTAGCTTGCAGGGAAGGAAGAAACATACCTTTCTCTATCAGTCTTTCCAGTAGTCTAGACAAGAAGCAGATCCAGAAGTGTGCTCTACTTTGTTGCAAGGTTACATTAACCGAATCTTGCAAGTGTCCCCCATTACCTTTATAGTCCAAGAAACTAGGGCAGGTCTCTTCTGAGACATTTGACTCACCCACATTCCTTCTGCAGCCTAAGCTGCCACTTATCTGACCATTTTCCTGACTGTGGCTCTTATTTGTCTCCCAAGTTTATTCTTACCTACCATTGCACTAGTGTAGAACTATTCAAACCCATTTACTAATGCCCATAGCCTAACAGTTAAGAGTTATATTCAGTGTACCAATACCCAGTCAGAATATATTTGCAAATCATCTTTTTAAATAAAATGCATCTTTCTTCTTAATATACAACTGAAATCTTCAGAGACTGCAATATTAATGTATAAGGCATTGAGTTAATATACATAACCTCTTATTTATTTTAATAGTGGTGTTGTTTAATAATAGTAAATACTATTTTTTTAATTATTCATTTTAAACATTTCCTGGAGTAGCAAGTAAATAGGTCTAAATGAAACAACTTGTTGAAATGGAACATTATAAACTATATTTCTTTGTCAATGTTACAGACTTTTATTGGTGCTGAATTCAGATGTTTATAATTTATATATCTAATTAGAAGAAAAATAAGTATTTCTACATTTTTAAAATAATGATCAACCCAGAAACAAATATTGAACACATGATTTTAATTTTAAAATCATTTATGGATATTTTTGCCATGTAAATTAATGTGCTCCAGTCTGAAGTTCTTGAAAAATATTATATATATATATATATATATATATATTCATAAAATTTGAACAATTTCTTCCAGACCTTCTGGTGGAGGAAAATATTGCCTTGGAGAAAGGAAACGATATCGCTCTTGTAACATTGATGTGAGTAAATAAAAATTAACTTGAAATCTAATCAAATGTACCTGTATATTGGTCAGAATTCTGTTATTTATTTAGAATATGGTAATTTACAGAAAGTAGTCTGCTGCATTGGAAACAGTAGATGTTCGGCAGCTGATGGGACCCAGAAGCAGCCACCGGCACTTCTGGTTTGAGAGATATTAACCAATGACATCACCATTGCCCTGGGGACCCAAAGGGGATTCTCTCTCTCATTTCCCAGCGGGTTCCCATCGAAGTGCTACCTATTTATCTACTCACATTTTTAAGTGCTTTTGAACTGCTAAGTGAGCAGGAGCTGGGGCATGTAATGGGAGCTCACCCTGCCACACAATCTCCCGGTCTTGAACTCCATCTTGCCAATTGTCAAGCCTCCATTCTAACCACAGAGTCATAGCACTTGACAGAATTCTGTTTATACAACATTAAGGGCAAGTACATGCATTATAGAACTCAACATGTACACATCAGTACTGAAAATTGGATCTAACAAGAAGATATTTAAAATAGTTATTTTCAGTAAAATACCATGAATAATAATAAATTATATAATTATATTACATATTTGATATGTATAAAAATTCAAAGTTACATTTATTTTATAAAATGTATCAATAAACCTTAGACTTAAATCAATATTATATTCCACTGTGTGTCATGTCTGGACTATTGCAACTCAACATAGGGCTAACCTTGAAGAGCATTTGGAGGTTTCAACTGGTACAGAATGCAGTGTCACAGGCAGTTACACCACTGCTCCACAAGATGTACTGGCTGCCAGTTTGCTTCCAGGTACAATTCAAGGTGTTTAAAGCCCTGCATGGCATGGGTCTAGGTTATGTGAAGAACCATCTCAGCCCACTGAGACTGGCTCACCCCATCCACACCGACAGAGGAGGCATTCTGTGGGCTCCATTAATCAAGGAATTCTGGATGGCAGGGTCCAGGCAAAGGGCCTTCTCTGCTATGTCTCCTGCTCTTTGGAATATCTTACCCCCTGAGATGAGATCAGCTTCCACCCTTCTGACCTTCCATAAGGGCTTGAAGATCTAGCTTTGACAGATGGCTTGGGGCCTCAATGAGAGAACATCACACTGGAGGTGGTTGGTGAACTGGAAGGCAATCCCATCTCCACCCCTGTGCACACTGCTCCCTCCCTCCCCATCTTTTAACTATAATTATATTTTTGGTTGTAATTTCCATTTTTATTGTCTAACAGATATTTACCTTTTATGCTTTTAAAGCTTTTAATACTATAAGCCACACTGAGTCACTTCAAAATATGATAGGGGACAAACAAACAAACAAACAAAATAAATAAATAAATAAATAAAATGAATACATACATCTTTTAATAATTATTTTTTTAAATGTTTTATCTTTAGTTTTGATGTGCATTCATTTTTTGGATTAGTACATGAACAGGATGTTCAATTTTTTAGTAATTTATATTGTATTATAACTTAGTAGTGATTAAAACTATATCAGTTTATTATATTATTGAAATTCAGTAAAATTCAAAATATTTTTTCAGGATTTATTAAGGACATTATGATTTGGTATTGTTTGAAGTGAAAGTCATGAAGACCAAGAGATTTGCTTATTTATTTAAAATATTTATATAGCCACCCATCTTATATCAAACTCTTCTATTAAGCTTATTGTGTGTACTAAACTGAAATGATTTGCTTGAAATAAATTTGCCCTGTATCAGCATTCACTATTCCTTTTGTAAGTTAAAAAGCATTACTCCCTAAAATTCTAATTATTCCATTCATTGATGGAATACATATATGTTCTTAAAACTGAGAGAAGCAGAATAATTTATTAAAATAGAAGATCTTGGAAATCCTGAATATATGTGGATACAACCATCACATATATAACCCTGAGATGGGAAATTGATAAAGCTTCAACTGAGAAGAGCAGAGCAGCTTGTTGTTTGGAGCCAAGCCAATATAATACCAATACTCTACTACATATATTGATCACTAAGTCAATTCACAGTATTAGATTATTTGAAGAACTTGTATTAAGGTGCTCAAATTTAATGTAGCTTTTTTTCTTGATACATTTAGATGTAGCAGATTTCACAATAACAAAGTTATTCATAAAAGTAGAAACTTTTGCTGAATTTCTGTAGATATTTATATATGGATTAGTCCATTCTTACTATATACAGTACTTTTCTTATATGAAATAAACATGCAATTTATTAGTATTGAGCAAATCCACTGAATTCACCATGGCTTTCATATATGCAGGATACATGCATAATGGATAAAAGGTATAACATTTTACATGTGTTTTTACAAAGAGATCCTGAGTTCCTAATGACTTGTCTGTATTTTTAAAGTAATATGTTCATTTGCTATTTTAGACTAATTTGTAAAAAAGACAATGTGAAAGCATAACCTAATTTAAAATAAAACATTGATCACAACACTGATTTTATAACTTATTGCTTGCAAGACATTCAGTCTGCTTAAAGAGGCTGATATAATAATTAGTATTTATGATAACTGTTTCATATTTAATTAAAAATGCATTTCATGTGTATATTGAAATTTCAAGTTCATCCCTTTTTCATTTTTGTTTTTATTTAGCCATGTCCTCTTGGAGCCCGTGATTTTCGAGAAAAACAGTGTGCAGACTTTGATAATATGCCATTTCGAGGAAAATATTATAACTGGAAACCATATACGGGAGGTATGTGAAGTTTTGTAATCTTAGCTATGGTCAGGCTGTAGGTCCTGCACAGGGAAGGCAGGATATTAATTTCTCCTAAGAAGACCTTGAGAATAAGGATATATGTACCTGGGCTTTAGGGGATTTAGATTTGATTTGAAAAAGGTGTTTCAGAATACACAAGGGCATGAGCATAGTATCTGTCTGCAGATCTTTAAAATAGTTGTTTCTTTTCCTTAAATTATATAGAATTTCAGAGGGTAGTCATTTGATATCAGAAAAGATGAAGTTGCTTTAAAGAGTTGAAGGCATGTGTCATGTTCCATTAACATCCCCCCATGTTCTTTGAAGATCCTTTTCCAAATTATTTCTGAAGTACTGCATAACCCTAAACTGTCCTATTGCAGATGGTCATGTCTGATTGTGCAATGTTAGATTTGATGGTGTTGGAGAGGCAAAGGCCACTCTTGCTGAACCTCACATAGGACTGCATGCAGATAATTTTCACTTGGATCTTTTAATCTTTGAATAGGATCTGCCTAGAGTTCTGGAAGATGAGCATCTATATAAATGTTTTAAATCAAGTGGAAATTTGTTTTGGGAGAGCTCAGCGTAAGTCATGCAGTGACTGGCTGTAAGTCAAGGACTACCAATAGCACTTATCAGCCTTGTAACTGAGGCTGTTAGGACAGAGTACTTTTTTTTTGGTATCACATCAGACTGAGAAAAACATGTTAAAGTAATTGTCTGGATAAGTTGTAAAACAAAGCAAGCAGAGTATTGTTATTGGAATCCAGTAATCTATCTGAAAAGTCTATGCCATAAAGGCAATATTTAATACTGTTTAATAACTTATTAAATATTTAGGTCTTGTTTGATTAGTGAAATCTGTTTAGCAGTCTTGATCCTACAGCTTCATTCATCTGTTGAAAAACTGCTGAGAAAAAATCAGCAATAGGAATTTTTGGAAAAAAAAGATTAATATTAAATTGTATATAATACTTCAAACTTTGGAATTTGATCTTTTAAAATGCTTTATTTGTCTAGGTGGGGTTAAGCCATGTGCATTAAACTGTTTAGCAGAAGGTTATAACTTCTATACTGAACGTGCTCCTGCAGTGATAGACGGAACACAATGCAATGCAGATTCCCTGGATATTTGTATCAATGGAGAATGCAAGGTACAATACATGAACATTATACAAAAGTAAAAGTAATTTAAAATATGTCTATACCACAACATCCTCTAAAGAAACAGCTGTCAAGAAACTGCCTTTATTAATATATTGGAACTACAGTTCCAGAAGCACTGACATTTTACCTCATTTGTCTTATAGAAAACTTAGAGCCAATAGGAAGAGAAATAGCAAGGAAGCAACTGCTTCTTATTTCTTTCTTTCTGCTTTATTTTTCCCTGATTGGAAAGCTGATTTGTACTCCTGAACTTTCCCCTTCAGCTTACTTTTTACAGGAAAATAGTTTTTTCTCCCTTCTCTTTTCTTTTGCCAAGAGAACAGAAAATGCAAAGGTGCAATCTTTATATTAGATCATGAAATTTCCTTAATAAATGTCCTTGTTACATTATATTTTGGGCTTGCTTATACTCATATATGTTCTATGCTAAATAGGGACTGCAGTGAATGAGATTTCCATCCGGTTATCTCAAATTTCTCTATAAATGTGTTATAAAACTGCTTACATGATTTAGACAATTGGGAGGAAAACCAAAGAGCATTCTAAATGGAAACAGCCATCTCAGACAACTAAGAAACTGGAAAGCCCTGAGTTTGATCTCTGTCCTTTAAAATTTCAAAAGCCAATTAGATACCAGCATCTTGCAAAGTCACCTACTAGCAGAATCAGAAACTGAGCAAAAATTTATGACAGATTATAAAAATGCAATTGGAATAATTTGCCTGATTGTAAGCAATTTTATTGCAAACAATATGTTAAAATATTTCAGGGATTATGTGACAAAGTCTATCAATCCTAAAGTTAGCTGGTTATAAAAATGTGTAATAAGAGGCAAGAAAAAGGATATTTTTGTGAACTGAATATCATGTCATCTAAAAATTTAAGAGGCAATTCTACCTACCTAGCCTACCTAGCACATACTGGTGTGATATTAAATAACCGTCCCAAATATTGTGATAAACTATTTAGATTTTAATATATGGGCAACAGAGCAGAGAAATAAGTAATGGTACTTCTAGCTGAATGAATAAAATTGCTTTCAACAAAGAAGGAAGAACTTCAGCAACATAAATTAAGAATGCCATTAATTTGAACATTAACAACTTAACTGAAGAGAAAAGAAATCCCCTTATTGTATAGTTTTTCTGACTGTACCCATTTTCAGCATGTTGGATGTGACAATATTTTGGGATCTGATGCTAAAGAAGACAGATGTCGGGTATGTGGTGGTGATGGGAGTACATGTGAAGCTATTGAAGGTTTTTTCAATGATACATTGCCCAGAGGTGGTAAGTCTCAAAGCTTATATTGTTGTTGTTGTTTTGTTGTTGTTGTTGCTGCTGCTGCTGCTGCTGCTGTTGTTGATTGTAAACTGGATTTGAGATTTTTATCCACTTATTGACTCCTTCTCAAGAACCTGGGATAGGCAGATATTGTTGTTTGGTAGTTAGGGTATTGTCACAAGCTGTATTACTATTATTTGACAACTACCGTATTTTTCAGAGTATAAGACGCACCGAAGTATAAGACACACCTAGTTTTTGGGGACAAAAACAAGAAAAAATCTGCCTCTGCCTCCCAGCAATTTGCCTCCCAGCAAACAGCAAACATTGCAGATGATATACAC
>JANHFT010001554.1:127011-137932 GCA_032467955.1 Pseudoxenodon macrops
CAAAATTACAGTTATGAAGTAGCAACGAAAATAATTTTATGGTTGGGGGTCACCACAACATGAGGAACTGTATTAAATGGTCGCGGCATTAAGAAGGTTGAGAACCACTGGGCTAAATGATGAAACATGCATTACAATATCGTAATACAAATATCATTTATGTATTTAGTCAGATGATTTTGTGTTTGATGATATATGCAAATATGTTACTACATTGGAATCACTGCTATTTGCCACACTGATATGGATTAGTTATGAATCCCTTTCCTTTTCAAATGTTTCCTCTTTGTAGGAATGACATAATGATTTCTCTGGAGCATTTTGTCAGTGTTTTAAAATTGAGAGCTAATAATTCTAGTAAAGCTAGAGAAACTTTGAATTAGTTTCTTGCTTCCAGAGGTTTCTGTAACATTATTTAAATTAATTTATTTCTACTGCTTTTGGATAGCTGACTGGAAAATTCTGGAAGTTGAAGTCCACACATCTTAGAGTTCCTCAGGTTGAGAACTCTGGTTTATTAGGAGTAAGAAATTGTATACTGTAGATGGAAGTTCTGTTCAATTACTTCCACCTGGTTTCTGATGTTAGTGAAAGTTACTGAGAAATTCAGAAAACTAAAACTTCTATCTATGATTTCTCAAACATTGTAGTTAACCTGCTATACATCATTTTCCTATAAGCCATAATCATAAAGCCAAGAATAAATGTGTAATTCTTGTTTGAAGAAGAAAATAACAAGTTCAGTATAGGCATTTTGGCTCATATCCAATAATAAATGTGACAGCAGATAAAGCTTCTTAACTTATTACTGGAATAATATCAAGGGTGTCAAGAAAAAAAGAGAAAACTTTCTGAGCAGATTTGCTATTCCTTCCGTCTCTCCTTTTGAAATACTGCTCATATACAAACACCCTCCTCAAAGTATTTTTGTCAAGCCACAGTAATATAGTAGTTTGTTAATTAGCATCATGTAATGGTGTGACACTCTTGAGGAGAAAGAAACCCACTGATTATTTTAGTGTCCATTCTAATTAGAAAACTAAAGTTGTAGTTGGATTATCACAAAATAATAACTAAAAACAAGTCAGATGTATTTGAAAAATAAATGTATACCATTTTACCATATATATTTAGCCAAGAGTTAATCTCATTAAACATACACTTCTGAGAAAGCATGCATTGTATTCTGCTATTATTGTGAAATATTTTCAGCAAGTTAAAACTAACATTGGTACAGGCTCATTTGTAAACTTGATTCTGACTTTAAAACGATTAGATATATCAATTTATGCTGATTGTAAACTACTTTTATAATTTTATTTTCCCTCTGAACTGATTATTTTATTATATATGTTAAACATAAGGATTTAAAAGCCTATATTTTGAATAATTTATTGGTCAAATCTTTTTGCAGCGTCTGAAGGCAATTGTTCATTTAAAAAGCATTGAAATGGGGAGTAGGCAGTCAGTCATCTCTTCATTATGTATATGATTTGAATATTCTGCATTAAAAAACCTAGAACTAGTTAGCTGATTAAAGCATATGTTCTTAAGATATTTAGTAGCCAAAATTACAATGTTGATTAATTTACAAATTTGATTCAATTTTTAAAATATTGCAATAAATAGCAGAAAACTTAGTATTAAACTTGAAACACTTCCAGAATGATCAAAACATTTTGCTTAAAGCAAAATGCAATTCCTTCAAATAGAGTTATTTTGAATTTTAAACAATTTAAATTTAGGATAGTTTGTATACCACTCTTGGTTCCTTCATTAGAACCCTTAAGTGTAGAGGATTTTCCTATTTTTTAAAAGAACTTTAATAATGTATATCCATTTTCCAACAAGGTCACAACAAGCAAGCAAGTAAGTTTTAGGAAGTTATGATTCCTATGATATAATTCCACTTTCTTTCTTTTGATATTTAATGAACGTTCTTATACACTCTAAATGATTTCTATCTTCATGCCATTTATGCTTTTTTAAGCTTTGAAAACTGAGGATGATGATTATTATATTAATGGAGCCTGGACTATTGATTGGCCTAGAAAATTTGATGTTGCTGGGACAGCTTTCCATTACAAAAGACCAGCCGATGAAGCAGAATCTTTGGAAGCTTTGGGTCCTACTTCAGAAAACCTTATAGTCATGGTAAAGTATAAACTATTTCATTTTATTCTTTGTGTACTGAAGAGGTTACTAAAATATAGATATAATCATTTTTATCTGGCATTGTCAAATTTACATTCAGTATTTATATTGTTTTGAAATTAATCATATTGTAACTCACTCCTATCAATGGTCTGCAGTTAGCCTCTGGTAATCTGTTAAGCAATTTGAATATAATTGGGGATCAACAACAATTATACAGAGCTGACAGAAATGAATACCATCTCATTTTCAGGATTCATATGATAAGAATCATATCAGGACTCATATGATAAGAATCATATCACTTAAACTAAAATTTAAAAATCCCAGAGTATATATTAGAAATATAAATTAGTTTTGTTTTCAATATAAATAAAATAAATATTGAACAGTTTGTTCAGCTGACCACTTGGTCAGCTATTGCTCAAAATTATGACAGTGATAAAAAAAGGAAAATTACAACTGATCCTAAAAGTTCTGGCCATCACAGCATCCCTCACAGTCACATGATTGCAATCTGGACACATGGCAATTGGTTCTCACTTACAACCATTCCAACATTCTGTAGTCATGCAACACCATTTCCACACTTTCCACAAAGTCAAGGAGAAAGCCATCAGAGAAAGTTGCAAATTGTTAAGTAAGTCGTTTGTCCCAGCAGCAACCACTTCCAGCCCTGTGTCCTGCATTTGCACCTCGCAGGCCACTTGCACATTTTCCTGTGCCTGGCAACAGTCGCTTCAGGCCTCGCCACACAATGCTGGCCATTCACACACCATCCCTCACCCAGCAAAATCCACTCCTGGCTCGCCATTCCTTACCTGCCTGCTGCCCTGCTTCCAGGTAACCTGAACTCACTTAATGATCCCCAATCTTAGCTTAACAACAGCAATGAGGACTCCCAGGATTGCTGTTGCTAAGCAATGCAGTCACATTATGTTGTACCTACATGCTTTAACAGCTATGATTTGATTATCTTTTTAATCCTAGTCTCTTTCTATGGTAACATAAATAGTTATTCATTTAATCTCAAATATTTTCAGATTGTATGTGTTGTTCAAAACATTGCTTAGAACTAAAAAGAAATGTCATGACAGTTAAAATAATTAATCAGTGGAACAACTTGCCTCCAGAAGTTGTGAATGCTCCAACACTGGAAGTTTTTAAGAGGAGATTGGTCAACCATTTATCTGAAATGGTGTAGGGTTTCTTGCCTGAGCAGTTGGACTAGGAGACCTGTCATTCTATTCTATCCTATCCTATCCTATCCTATCCTATCCTATCCTATCCTTTGTCAAGGTTAGGTACTGTGTAATAAACATGTACTTAAATACTAGTGGTTCCTTTTTTCTGCCATTCTTTACAGCAGTGATTTCCAACCCATGACCTGTGGGTCATATGCAGTCCTGGACAGCTAATAATCTGATCCCACAAGACTGTAAACTTTTAAAATTATTATATGATTTTTAATAAATAATATCATTTGTTATATTTTAATATGCAGCCCAATACAATTTTTCTTCACTCAATGCAGCCCAGGCAAGCCAAAAGGTTGGATACCCATGCTTTAGAGGTTATGACAAATGCCACATTGGATGGGAGCACTCTTAACATTTAAATTTGAAACAACTAAAGTAAATTATCTTAAATTTTAGAAATATCTGCACCAATGTTCAACGTTTTTCTCAAAAATCAAACTGAAAGTAACTAATTGTTAATATACAGTATTAATATACCAAAGTGTTTTAATGATAAAACCAGTTATTTTCAACTGCAGATTTTACTACAAGAGCAAAATCTGGGGATAAGGTATAAATTCAATGTTCCCATCTCTCGTACTGGCAGTGGTGACAATGAAGTTGGCTTCACATGGAATCACCTCCCTTGGTCAGAGTGCTCTGCTACTTGTGCTGGAGGTAAGTTAGCTTCTAACTATCTTGCAATATTAGCTAAGTAGAAATATCTGAAATATTTATAACATAATAGAGGGAAACATATGTTGTTTATGTTAACATAAACATTACTGTTAACAAAAAATTACTACTTACATTCTTACTTTTTGAGTTTTGGAGAAAGACACAATGTTGATTTCTTTGTTCACCAAAAATTATAAGTAAGCCATCCTAATATACTATTAATGTACCATAAAATCAACCTACCAATACACCATCAAGTAAAACTGTATAGATTAAACTATCAATATGTATTGGAATTAGTCGGTTCATAAATGGGTTGTCTGTAATAATAAATCTATGGAGAATCTATGGAGATTCTCAGTCATCCAGGTTATGGTTGTCCCAAAGGTGCTTTTTTTCAACTTTCTGGTTTTTCTTTGAAGGCATTTCACTTCTCATCCAAGAAGCTTTGGGGAATATTTGTAACTCAGGGTTGAAATGAAGGGCTCTTTGAGTTCTCTGAAATTGGTTGTTTTCTTGCAGACGACATTTCATTACCCAAACTAGGTAACATCATCAGTGGTAGTAAGAAGTGGAGTTTGCTCTCAATTTATATTCTAGTGGCTTACCTTTGGGTGGTCTTAGAGGTTTTTTTGGTTGGGCTGTTTATTGTTGGCTTGTTTGGCAGTTCCTTGATTGGGATATTGTTTACTTGATTATTGGTCTGATGTTAATCTATGCTCATCTGGTTGCTGATTGCTGATGGGGAGGTGTTTTGGTCTTTCCCAAATGAAGCTATGGTTAAGTCTGTCAGTATGTTGTGAAAGAAGGAGTTTTCATCATATCTTCTGATTGCTAGTTGGTGTTCATGGATGCATTCTGCTAGTCTTCTACCTGTTTGTCCTAAGTAGTGGCTGTTGCAGTCATGGGTTGTCTGCATTATTTGGCTTTAGGATTCTTCCTATCAGCCAATTCTTACACTAATTTATAAAAAATGTCTTAATTTGGCCTATGGCCAGCAACTGTTAAGCATGGCATAATAGAACTTGTGTTTATTTTTAAGCATGTCATCTTTTTAATACCTTTTTAATGGAAATAGAAATATGAATTAGAAATCAAGTTCCTTCTAGGGTTTAACAGCTACCCTGATTACTTTCTCTTTTTAATATACTTTCACTTCAAAAAGCTGCTTCTCATCTTTTCTTAAACCAAACAAGAGAAAAATAAATATTTAAGGGAATAAACTGCCAGTGAGAAATTGGGAGAGCGAGGAATGAAAAAGGTCAACACCTGTCCTTTTAGTGGTCCAATTATGCCACCATGTGTTTGTGTTTATTCTATATTAAGAGCTGAAGAGATTAGTCTGTTGCCTGAAGCCATTTCCCTTAGTCCCTTCCAGTAACAATAACAATGTTCCCTCCTTGTTTTCTCTGCCAAGAATCACTAATTATCTCCCGATTTATCTTTTTTCCTTATTTTTAATAAGTATTTTTATCTAGATATTGTATTTTTTAATTTTTAATTGTATTATCTCTTCTGATAATCTGAAGTGAAAAGTTATTTTAAATAAATAAATCAATAAGGATTGATGTCTAGTTCTTACTCTTCTATCTGCGTAGGTGCTAATAGCTATTGGTTTTCTATCAACTGTTTTTTTTCTTTTTCTGTCTTAAAATTGAACTATTTGTCATTCTATTTGATGCAAGTATTTACATAAAAGGAAGATAAGGGTTTTGTTTTATTTATTTTTTCCTGTGGAAATGGTAAGCTTATATTTCCTGAAAACATGGTGATGGGATAACCCTGATGAAAATGAAGAAATGAATAGGAAATTAAACTAATGAAAATAAGTCCTAAATATACTTATTTCAGAATAACAGCCACAAAGCTGATTAGTGCTTACTGTGGAGTGACCATATAGCTGTATGTTTCTGCTTGAACCAGCACTAAGAAATCTGTTGATTCATTTCCTTTGAACTTAAATGATTTCTTCTTTCAGCTTCCATCTCAGTTTGCATGAAATAACTGGATTTAGAAGACCCAGTGGATTAGGTAGAGTAGGGATGTCAAACTCGATTTCATTGAGGGACACATCATGGTTGTGTTTGACCTTGGGGGCCGGAGTAGGTGTGGCCAGGGTGGGCATGACCATCTTGACGTCACTCATGTTGGGGGTGCCCAATCCTGTGATGACCTGAGTGCTCTGAGTGCAAAAAAGAGGCTCCTGAGCTCCATTTTCGGCTGTGATAACCTCCTGCAACCCTCTGCCAGCGAAAACTGAGCTCGGGTGGACCTCCCAAGCTCAGTTTTTACTGGCAGAGGCACCACAGGCTAGTCCTTTACTGTTTCCAGGGAGTCCCGCAGGCCAGATCTAAGCACCTTGCGGGCCAAATCTGGCCACCCCTGAAGTAGAACATCACCTTTGCATAATTACTTGGGAATAAGGGTAATTGAAGTCAGTGGTATAATTTAGCTATATTAATATTAGATTTGGAGCATGGTTCTGGCAAGTATGTAGACAGACAGACGCACAAAATATATACAAGGGACATGGGTGATGCAGTGGCTTAATGACACTGGAATTGCTGGGCAGGAATGGTCTGCACTCTGGCAGTTCAAGCCTGGCTCCATGATATGGAGTGAGCTCTGTCTCTTGATCCTTAGCTCCTGCCCACCCAGCAGTTCAAAAGCATGCAATATTGTGAGTAGATAAACTGGTACCACTTCAGTGGGAAAAACTTAGCTGCATTCATGTGTGCAGAAAATGGAAGCCAGTGCTGGACCTAACTGGACATGATGCATCACGGCACAAGGCAAGGTGAAGAACAGACCAGTAGAGGAGCCTGGAAGAACCAGCAACCTGAGTACTGCCAGCTAATTAGTGTAAAGCTACTTCACTTCCTCCTCCCCCATGCCTCCTGCAATAGGCACACAAGCCCTGAACAAAATGAACTAGTAACCTAGGCTGTCAGGACCACATTGTGTCTAGCATGTGTAGATTTTCCTGACATTATATAACATATGCTAAATAATAAACAATATATACATTGCTTGAGGGATCAGTTTTAGTTTGAGTTGATAAATCTAGATAGTTTTAAATTCAAGACTATTGTACAGTAGCTATACAGTGGAACCTCTGCCAAAAGCCAAAGGCACCATTAAATTAACCATTTGTACTGATAGCTTTAGCCTGAATATCATCAGTCCTATTAATATCAACTAATTCATTTTCAAGAATCTAAAGAGTGAATATATTGCAATAAAATATACAGCATTTGGCTTTGCAGTGGTGAATCTCATTATACAATCTAGCATTTATATTAAGGGTAAATCCCATTTACTACCAATATCATAAAACTACTGATCATTGAAATTTTGAATTAATCAACCCTATCTCCACTGCTACTGCTGCCCTTTCACCTACTAAGTATTCTACTTGAAAAAACAATTACTACTTGGGGTTCTGTTTTGAAGCTGAAATTCACAGAAGTCTGTGGATTAAAGACATTATAATAATATTTAGTGCCGTGATGATGAACCTATGGCACACGTGCTACAGATGGCATGCAGAACCCTCTCTGCGGGCACACTTGCTGTCACCCCAGCTCAGCTACATCATGCATGCGTGTGTGCCTCCCGCCAGCCAGCTGGTTTTTGGGTCTCTGCTGCGCATGCGCAGGAGGCGGGCATGCAGGAGATGGGCACACATATATAAGGTGCGCATGGAGAAGGAGTTGTGTACATGTGGGGGAGGGGTGCACATGGGGCGGTCACGCACACATTGCATTATGGGTGTGTGCGCTCATACGCACACTTTTGGCACTTAGTGCCGAAAAGGTTAGCCATCACTGATCTAGTGCTTTATTCTATTGGCCATTCTAATGGATGATAGATTTTGGTTCCAAAATTGGTCTCCTTGTTATTGGTTGTTTTAGTACTGGTGCAAAAGTCTAGATTCTGAGTTTCACTGCTTGATATATGGCTTCCATTATTGATCTGGCTGTTTCTAAAATGACTATTATATTCTTGGAAGCATTTGGAAGCCACTGGTATCAGTTATCCTATCCCAAGTATTAATGTTAGTTTTAACAGCCACATTCTTCCCCATTCTTAGTTATCATCCAAAGAACCAGCATTGTACTTGACAAGTAGTACAACAACTCTTCCTAAGTGGCTGACATCCATAATTTTGGCTGCCATCTTTTTCCTGACATCCTTGTGATTTGTACTACATAGACATCATTTTTGTATTAATTATTAGAAACAAATCTGTGTTATATAAACAACTCCTATATGAAAAATGACTGTTCTAATCAGGGCTGACCTTGCTTAGCTTTTCAGTGTTGGCCAGCTAGATGCTGCCACCTGCTGTGATTGTTGAAATATTAGCAAATAATGTTAGGAAAAATATTCATGAAGTTAATGTGATTTCTTATTATTTCAGATAGTTTTAGATATTAGAAGTAATACTAAGAAAGTATTGGCACAATATTAAAATAGGAATTAAGTTGTAATACCGGTAATAGTGTTTCATTATTATTTGGCAGAGCAAAGACCGATAAATATTTTATTGAAAAAAACTATTTCAGATTTCCTAGTTTCATTCCCTATTAATTGATCTCATGTATTGCAAGACTATTTTTTCATTTAAACATAAGATAGATTTTGATATTTTTTAATCCAACCATTTAATTGACAGTATTAGAAACTCAAGTTTTAAAACAAATGTTTTAGTTTTTCTATTTTATTTTTTTCTTTTGCAAATGAATTCTACTTATAGAGATATTGATTAAGAAATCATTATCGCAGAAATATATGTACAGTACAAATGCACATTGTGTTGAAGTGTGCTTCCAGACAGGTCATTGTAATTGTTGACATCTAGATGGGTTAATAAGTTAATCAAAATCATTGTTTTTTTTACTACTTTTATTTACCACATCAATAAAAATGAAAAATAAAATTACTGACTAATGTGTTTTGATATATAGCAGTAAGAATTAGATATCTGAAATGAACTTTAAATTGAAGGGAAAAAAGGACGGAAGGAAAGGAAAGTACAGAAGCTGCACCTCTATTGAATTTGCAGTTTATTTCAACTGATAAAACAGGATAGGGCAGTGATGGCAAATCTTTTCAGCACCGAGTGCGCGCCCAGCACTGAGTGTTGAAAAGGGAATACTGCACACGTGCGCATGCACTCATCTGTGCCACAACCAGGAAGAGGAGCTGCCCAGGAGCTGCCCAGGGGGCATGTGCCGGAAAATGAACTTCTGATTTCCGACGCATGGATGCGTGCCGGCCAGCAAGTCTTCCAGTTACTGGAAGACCATTTCCGGCTCTGCCGCACGCACAAAAGCAAGCTGATCGTTGTGAGTGCATACATGCCAGAAACCCGGAAGAGAAACGGGTGACACCATGTGTGTCAGGCAACATGGCTCTGCATGCCACTTCGGGCACATATGTCATAGGTTCACCATCTTGGGGATAGGGCACCTCTAGAGCTGAATGCTGCTAACAACCATCTAGCAGGTACTTGAAATCTTCCTTTTTTATACCTTCAAGAAAGTAGTAAAATCATGAAGGCCAGAGAATCCTGAGTAGATTATAGTATATGACTTAACTGAGCTACAGGGTCAATTTCATTCTACTTCTTCCTAAGGTATGCAGAAACAAGAAATAGTATGCAAAAGGCTAGATGACAGCTCTGTAGTCCAGAATAATTACTGTGATCCTGATAGTAAATTACCCGAAAATCAAAGAGCCTGCAACATTGAGCCTTGTCCACCCGAGTAAGTACTTCTTTATTCTATTCCATACTATTTATATCTCCAGACTGAAAGTACTGCAATGGAACCACAGGGAAATTAGATCCAATGAACTATTCTTTTATATATAGCAATAGTACTTAGACTTATATACTACTTCATAGTGCTTACAGCCCTCTTTAAGAGATTTACAGAGTCAGCATATTGCCCCAACAATCTGGGTCCTTATTTTACCCACCTCAGAAGGATGGAAGGCTGAGTCAACTGGTGAGATTCGATCTGCCAAATTCCAGGCAACTGGCAGTAAGCAGAAGTAGCCTGCAATACTGCCTTCTAATCACTGTGCATCATGGAAGGAAGAAGGGAGAGAGGGAGGGAGGGAAGAAGGAAGGAAGGAGAGAAGGAAGGAATGAAGGAAGGAAAAGAAGAACAATAGCAATAACACTTAGACTTATATACCGCTTCATAAGAGAAGAGACTGTGCAGCATTTTGAAAATGCATTTATTTATTAAGAAATGGCCAAAGTGGAGTCATTAAAAAAAGAAAAAAGGCTGAGCATGGAGTCTGTTTGTCTACATTAGAAATGACAAGTGGATGCAACTTGCTGATAGCTGGAATAGAGACTTCTCACTCTGAAGGCCCACTCCTTGGTTAAAAATATGAGATGAAGGATGACATTTTTGCAAACGTTGATCCTTTGATTTATTGACTCCTTTAAGCAAAGAACATGTACATTAGCTCTGATTTCAAAACTTGCTGCCTGTACTTGATTCGATATGGAGTCATTAGCTCTCAACTCAACTGAGATTAAGTAGATTAGCTGAGTAGAACCTTCTTTGGCCCATAAATCAGAAAGCGTCTTCAAATTCCTCCCGGTGGTCACATATTACCAAAACAGAACATGCTATTAACATAGCCAGTTCTCACAAAAGCAAGCCAAGCCAAGCCAAACAAAGTTAAGATAAGATAAGCCAAGCCAAGCCAAGCCAAGCCAACCCAAATCAAGCTAAGTCAAATCAAATCAAATCAAATCAAATCAAGCCAAGCCAAGCCAAGCCAAGCCAAGCCAAGCCAAGCCAAGCCAAGCCAAGCCAAGCCAAGCC
>JANHFT010001554.1:142131-153832 GCA_032467955.1 Pseudoxenodon macrops
CAGTCCTAATCAGGGGATAAAATAATGTGCTGAAGCTGACCAGACTAAGGATGCTAGCCAGATGAATACCTGGTAGGTAGATTTTTTCCCCTATTTTCCTCCCCCAAAACTCAGGTACGTCTTATACTCCGAAAAGTATGGCACTTTATTTATTTTGCGATCCCACAAGTTCTTCCTTGCAGGCAAGCGGTATTTCTTACAGATATTCCTATAAATGATTATTATTCCATTCCATTGTTAGTCTGTGTGATATTCTTGCAGTAGCTGGCTAGGTGGTCTATAGCTTCTTCAGCTTCTTTGCAGAAGAAGCATTTTCTGTCAATTGCTATCTTCTCAGTTCTGGCTTTGTATGCATTTGTTCCTAAGGCTTGGCCTTGTGCAGCCAGAGTTGGCCCTTCTTTCTGTCTCTTTCTTCATTTTCCTGCTCTTAGCCATTGCCAGGTCTTGTTATCTGCTTGGTCTGCTAGGGATTTTTCTTTTGTTTTGTTTTTGGGTCTTTGGGTGTTATGTGAATTTTGCTGTATGGGTATACTGTGTATATACGTACAACGACAATAAAGTAATCTTAAATCTTAATCTTTTTCGTGTACTAGTCATATACTCTGCCTTGCCAGATCCCTTTTCTAATCTTAATTAACTTTATTGTAGACCAGTTTGGTCCCTCCCATATTCAGTTAAGTTTTCATGTTGCAGTAATTTCTATGATTTTCTTCTTCAATATCCTTCAGATCAGGGGTGGGTTCTAACTTACCTCGCCGCCAGTTCGCTGCCTCCTGGGTGCGTGCATGTGCAGTAAACAAAATCCAAAAAAAGAGGCAGAAAACAAGATGGTGACACATGCACAATGCCAGAAACTTCTGCACATGCGCAAATTCAAAAAAACATTTTTTCCCAAAAAGAATTCAAAAAAAAAAAGATGCTGACGTCCACGGACCAGAACCGGCTCCGTGACCTCACCAGCGGCTTACTACCTACTCAGTAGAACTGGTCTGAACCGGTAGGAACCCACCTCTGCTTCAGATATTTCCTCCACTGACTTTGGATTTTAAGCTCTTCTTCACTCTTACGATGTATTCACTTCTAACCCTTTTCTTGACTTCAGTGCCCTTGATTTTGTCAGCTTGAAGGATGCCCAGTTATTTGTAGTGATGATTTTCACTACAGACTCTTTATGTTATTTCCACTGGCATCTTGATTCATTCAGTTTTCACTATTTTTCCCTGTATTGATGATGTGGGTAGCACATTGTCCAGTACAAATCCCATTGTAATATCTTGACTCTATATACATGGAGTGTTTAATAGCAATTGTTTCAGGTGGTATTTTTCCATTAGGCTTCAGGTTATGCATGTAAAGGAGGGGAGATAGCCTGGCAGATATTTTTCATATTTAATAATTGAACTTGTTCAGTATTGTTGACAAAGGAATCAGGCCAATAACAAACAATAGTGATGATGATGACTCACCTTAAAGATTCCTCTCTTGATACTAACCTCTGCTAGTCTATCAGCATTAATAAAATGATTATAAAATGTGTCTTCTTTTTTGTAATTATAAAAGTAAACAGATATTTGCATAAATCATGTTATCATAAATGGGCTCCCCTCTGGCAAATCCATTTGCCAAACTAAACAAATAAAAATAATTTCAAATGTGAATTATTCATAGATCTGTTTATCCACACAACTAATAAGAAAAATTTAGAACATAAAACATATGGGGAAGAACATAAAAAACAAACAAAGAAGAGAAACATACAAATCCAATTTAACAACACAAATATACATGTTTTCAAAATTTGTTGCAAGTACAGCTTCTAGGAGTTTTAGTTATATAAGAAAATTATGTTAATGGTAAACTCTTCCTTATTATGCAATGTCATTTTTTTTATATTTGTGCTGTCAAATGTACTTTTTTGCCTCTTGCTCCTGTCTTTATTATTATTTATTATTAAATGTTGGTTCTCTTTATATGATTCACATGGTTTATTCAGAGTAGCATTTCCAAACAAAAGTTAAGGCAAGATTGAATGTATCTTTAAGGAGGTGACTCCTTTCCTATTTCTTTGGCCAGAATGCATTTTAATTTAGAGGTGCTAAAAAATAGAATAAATTATCTTGTTTTTTTGTACAACCCAAATATGTTTTTTTTTACTTCATTCTTTATACTGTAGGATGCAATTGCCTTTTTTACATTCTGTGTTTAATTCATTCACAGCACCTTGTGGAGGCAATCTGACGGGATCATCGGGTTTTATTCTTTCGCCAAATTTCCCGCATCCTTATCCCCATAGCAGAGACTGTGACTGGACTATCACTGTTAATAATGACTATGTCATATCATTAGCTTTTATCAGGTAAGTATCTGCTTAGTAAAATTTCAATCATATCCTTATTGAAGGTTTTTTTTTGTTTTCCCAAAGGTGCTTTTTCAAAAGGCAACTTGACTTTGATTTTACTTGAAGACGTTTTGCATCTCAACCAAGAACTTCAGAACTGAAAAAAGCTTCTTGGACGAGAAGCAAAATAGCTTCAAAGAAAACCAAAGGAAGTCCAATTGCCTTTTGAAAAACCATCTCTGGGACACAGAGGTAGGTTCTAAATCTTCTTATTGCTGGTTCGTTCAGGGGCACGCTTTAAAAAAGTGCAAATTCCAAGATGGCGGTGCCTACATTGCCGACTCAGGGGCATGGCAGGCCCAGGTTGCTAACGGTTCTACCAAACCAGGCCAGTAACTTACTAACGGTTCAGTAGAACCAGACCGAACTATTAGAAACCCACCTGTGCTGGAACAATCATGTCCTGGATGACTGAGAATCTCCATAGACATCTGCTTTATTTTGTTTGTTTGGTAAGCCTGATAAAATAACTGCTTTTCAAATCTAAGCACTGTTAGCTTCCAGAGTAACACATTTAATAAGGTTATCAGAAAATGTTGTCTTATTTGTTATCAATACAGCTATTGAGATATTTGCTCAAAAAATTGAGAATTATACATTAAGACTCCTTTGACTTCAGAACTTGGAGAATGATTGTATCATCATATTTAATTTCTACCCTGTTCATTTGTCAACTATTTCTAGGCAGCCAAGAAAGTTCACCGATAGCAATAAATCTAAGCCTCAAAATTAAAGCTTTTCTGCTGTTCTTTATATCCTGGTATGAATATTTATTGTTCCATCAATACTAAATATCAATAGCAAGGCAAAAATGAGTAGCCTAGGACACAACTACATCAACTGGGGAAAATTATTTGTTTTATTTATTTGTTTACTTACTTTGCTTATTATATTTCTTGTCTGCCCTTTAGTTTAAATTCCCTGAGCAATATCCAATTAAAAGAATAAGGCAATACAATTAATGTGCCCAGAAATAGTGCAGGGAATGAATTATGCCAATCAATAAAAGCCAGCTAAGCCATAAAAAAAAATTGAATTGAACAGCTATTATGAGAATGTTAGGTATCTTGGGAAAAATCTTTAAACCAATAAGATGCCAAAACGAACACTTGATGATTTGCCTGTTTCGAGAACTTAGGACATTTTATATGTAAAATATTACTTGTAAATGTATTGTTTTGTTGTATTGCTGAAGACTTGGGGGAATTTGAAAGATTTAGATCTAAGACTGTTAGAAGAGTGGCAATAGGCACTCATTTGCTTTCCAGAAGTTCCTTAATTATAACATGAGTTTTAGAAGATATCCATCTGCCTGTTTAGTCTATGAATATGTAGCACCTAGAAAAATGTATCTAATGAACAATACTCTATAAAAAAACCTGTTATTAGAGAAGTGGTGAGTTCATGGAAATTGACTTCAGTTAACCTGGATTCCTACTTGCAATCCTCAATGGCTTCGCTCAGCCATTTGGATCTAGGTGTTCTGGGTTTTCCACTATTAGGCAGGTTTAAAGAGTAAATGAATCAAAATTAATGTCCCCTTTACTTATAATGCAATATTGACACAAGAAATATAGTTTACCCTACTTCTAAGAAATTATAGTGTCAACTAGTAAATTTGAAAGAACAGAGCCTTAAACAGAAGCCAGGTATGAGAGTGGGTATAATTAATAAATTAAATAAAGTTAGTCACCTAGTTAATAAGTACTACTCTTCTTGTCGGGATACAGTTACTCAGTGACTAAGACGCTGACCTTGTCAATCAGAAAGGTCGGCAGTTCGGTGGTTCGAATCCCTAGTGCCGCATAACAGAGTGAGCTCCCATTACTTGTCCCAGCTTCTGCCAACCTAGCAGTTCGAAAGCATGTAAGAATGCAAGTAGAAAAATAGGGATCACCTTGGTGGGAAGGCAACAGCATTCTGTGCACTTTTGGCATTTAGTCATGCCGGCCACGGAGAAGTCTTCGGACAGCACTGGCTCTTCGACTTTGAAACGGAGATGAGCACTGCCCCCTAGAGTCGGGAACGACTAGCACATATGTGCAAGGGGAACTTTTACCTTCACCTTACTTAATATAGAAACAAAATACAGGTCGTCCTCCCTTAACAACCACTTGTTCAGTAACCAAGTAATAGTTATGACTGGTCCTCAAAGTTCGGTCCATTACAGCATCTGCACATTACGTGATTGCAATCTGGGCATCCAGGTTGGAATTACAAGATCACATTGTCCACAGTCATGTGGTCACCATTTGTGGTCTTCCATATTGGCTTCCTACAAATCGGATCACTTGGGAAGCCAGCAGATGGTTGCAAATGGCAGCTCTGTGATATCCTTGCTTAACAAAAATATGGAATTCTCTTAATGAAGTGTTGGAACTGGTGGTGCTAAGCAGCACAGTCATGCAATATTATATTTTATAACCGCATCGCTTAGCAACAAAATATTTCACTCCCAATTATCTTGTTAACTGAGAAGTACCTGTACACTAGCTGATTTACATTGTGAAATGTAGCTCTAATCAGACTTTTCTACCACTGTCGTCCTATATAATGTTTCCACAAGCATTGTAAGTAAGTTCAGGATCTCAATGCTTTCTTAGTTACTGAGACTTGACATTTGTCTCCCCCCCCACTTCCTTTTTATTTTTTTCTGACATAGTGTTCTGCACAATGTGGTCTTGGACAACAGATGAGAACTGTGCAGTGTCTCTCATATACTGGGCAAGGCTCCAGTGATTGCCCTGATACTCTTCGGCCTCCATCAATGCAGCAGTGTGAGAGCAAATGTGATAGTACCCCTGTCTCTAACGCAGAAGGTAATGTTGCTTTTACTAATGCTAACATTTTAAAATATTAATATAAATAATAATATTCAGATTGAATTTTATTACCTGAATGCCTAGCCATGGTGTCCATGGGTGGCCAAGAATTTTCTTTGATACACATTGGAGTCCATACTCTGGTTGACTTAATTTCTTTTTTAAATTCTTTTAATTTAAGTCTAAACAACAGGCTAGTTTGAAACATCTTTGGCAAGTTCCGCTCATAAATGAACATAAACAAAAGATCTGGTTAGCTAAGAATGACAACTCATCACATTTAATATCCGTTCTAACTCTTGTTAAACATTTAACTGGAAAATTAGAGCATTTTAATATTAGTGATTAAGGGCCAGACTAGAAACTGAAAGACTATGAGTTCTAGTTCTTGGGCCAATCACTGTCTCTTAGTCCTAGGGAACAGACAGTGGTTCCACTTCTGAAAATGTTGCCAAAAAAAGTAGAGGGACTAGTCCAATCAATTGTCATAAATCATTACTGACTCAAAGGCACCAACAACATCTGATGGGCTGTTCGGGGCAGGCCCTTGTGGTGACTGCCCAGCTTTTGGAACAACCAATCTGGGATCCTTAACCCCTTTAGCCTTCCAGAGAGCTGTGAAGGCCTGGCTGTTTCTCCAAGCATTGGATTAGGATGGGGGTTGTGAAGATGTTTGCTCCGGGGTGGTGGTGGTAGGCGGGGGGGGGGGGGGCAGGGGGGGGGGGGAGGGTACCTTTGTTTTTAATCTTGCTTTATGGTTTGTTGTGAGTTGCCTAGAATCATTATATGAGATAGGCAGACATACAAAGTGCTTTAAATAAACAAACAAACAAACATTATTTTTGTTTTTTAAAGTGAGATGTTATCAGTGTGTATTTGGTCTAGCATATCTAATACTTTAAAAATTATAAATTTCTAATAGAGACATTCATAAAACCATGATAAACTTACTGTTCTTTTATCTGTCTTTGTACAGGAGTTACTTTTCTGTAGTTGCTTTGTCTTTTAAAATATTTCAGTAGCTGAAAATTGGTTTTTCAGATTTAAATATTTCACAGAAGTCAATTGAAGGCCACTTTTATCAGAAAGGGAATAGCTAATGTGTGGACTTTGTTAGAAAATTTCTTTCCAGTCTAACAATATGTTCATACACATTTTCTTCAATCTGCTTCAAAATAACTGTTGGTTATAATTAAATAGAAGAAGACATTTCAATCCACCTGCTAGCCAGAACAGTGTCTTCCGTCAGCTTCACCTTTCCATGTTGGTCTTAACCAAGACTAAAGAATTTATTTGCAACCAGATACAAATCATTTACCCACCCTTAGCTATATCCTAGTTTTAGCTTATTGGCTCCTTTCTCAATATGCTGGCTCATTCATTTTCATGCACCTGCCCTGCATTCTATGTCTTGTTATGACAGAACTATAGAAACTGGCTTGCTATATTTTGGCTGAGATCCAACAAGCTACTTCTGGTGTGCTTTGATGTACTGAGTTGAAAATAGGATGTTTTCTTCTTTTGAATGGCAGGTTTTGTCTGGTGGCATGAATCCAAAGCTCCTTTACTGATGACTACCTGTTCTTTAAATCTAGTTAGAGATTTATTTATTTAGTAGCATAAGAGTATATAAAGTGCTACAAAGAAACACAAGCAAGAGTAAAGGCGGGTTCTTGCACAGAAGAACTTGCAGTCTGAATGTCATCAGTAGAAGGGGGAAAGCAAAAAAAAAGACCTGAATGCAGCCAGTTTACAAAAGATGAGTTTCAGCAATTGCAGTTGTATATATATTTAGACTTTGTTTCAGTCTGATTCAAAGACTGTGGCCTTAAGCCATGTGGAAATATTCATTTTGAAATAGATTTTGAAGAAAATACTAAACATTTGACCAAATCCCTTTCTGAACGCTAACATGATTTTGTAGATGATAAGCTGTAGCAGAATAAGAGTAAGAAGCATTTTATTCAATGCTATTTGTTTTTCATTATGTATGTTTTAAATTTATGTAACGATATAATCATTGTGTACCTTAAATAGAATGCAAAGATGTGAACAAAGTGGCTTATTGCCCACTGGTGCTGAAGTTCAAATTCTGCAGTCGAGCGTACTTCAGACAGATGTGCTGCAAGACCTGCCAAGGACATTGACCCGCAGAAACTGAAAGTGCCTTGTTGCTTCATTGTGCAAATGTGTCCATCTAAGATTTCTGCACAGTGCAACCAGTCAGATAGTCTACATTCATCACCCTGTGGAAAATATAACCACTGGTCAGCTCCAGCTGACAGAATTGCAAAGTTATTTTAACTTCTGTGAAGTGGGATTTATTCATCCAAAGTGCTGGACACAGTATAAGGAGGCAACGCCAAAATGGAAAACTATATCCAGTACATAGAGAACATATGTGTACTTTCAACTAAATCCTGTTTACCTCCTTGGACCATTAAGATAATTGTTATTATGGACCTAGCAGTGACACTGAATCCATTTGTATTTAATATTGTTAAAATGTAGTTGTTATGGTTTGGTCATCTATAGAAGTAAAGAAGAATTTTAAAAACCCTGTCATAGCTTATAATTAATAATTATTTTATCTTACTATATAGCACCACAACTTATGGTAAAGAAGTGGGCTTGGGAATATTATTTTAGAAGCAATTATAAATCCAAAGTAAAACAAACGTATTTTCCTTTGTTTCATCTAATTCTTTAAAGGATAATACATATTTCCAGAGGACTGTAGTGAGCCAAATATAAAACTATTAAAAATGCACCAGGTATTTATACCTGTTTGCATCAAACAATAAATATGTGCTGCAGGTTTATAGCCATCTTGCCACTTTACAAATAAATCAGGATTTTTACTAAAGGGAATGAATTCATACTCCAGTTGTGAAGAACATATTTACTACTATTTCAGTACTTATGTAGAGAATGCTTAAAACAAATCTCAAATTCACCATTTCTCCCTTCAGTTACAGAAAGGCTTCTCTGTAGCAACTAATTACTGTGTAATTATCAATGATGAACTGGCTGTATAGTGGAGAATAGTCTCTTCTAATAATCATGCTGAAACTCTTCTGGGTGTTCATTTCATTTCCTCATTGAAACAATAGAAGAATGTTTTATGAGACAACGCAAAGAAGAGAAAAAAATGAATTTTCTCACTTTTGGACAGTTACAAATTAAACAACCAAAAAGTACATAACTGATACAAATATTTTAAGTTGGAGTACCATAACTCTTATATTCACTATATCAATCTAATAATGTTCTGAAATGTACTTAAATGTGAAGCCAAGCTCCTTGGATAAAACAGATTCCAAAATCCATTGTGAGCTAAGCCTGAAGGCCATACTTCCCCCCACTCCTATTCCCTTCTTTGTCAGTGACACAACAAAGAGATAAGGAAAGTGGGTACTTGTTTATATTATTATATTGTACTTGAACACTTGCAGTTTGCAGCAGGTCCTTGATGAATGTGCTTTTGTGACCAGTTTGCCTCCTTTGTTGTAGTGCAATTGAGATGATGATGTGAACACCACCACCACCACCTTGTATTAATACTAGAAGTTAAATGGCACTTTTATAAAATAATATTCTTAATGAGACAAGTTTTTAACATGTTATGGTATATAAATGTGTCAATATATTTAACGAACTGCAGTAAGCCAAATGTGTTGAATGATACTTAACTAATGTGAATTAACAGGAAAGAGAGAGAGAAAGAGAGAGAGAGACTTGTGCTATGCAGAAATCTTGACAATCCTTCTGTAGGGTTTTCTGTAGACCATAACCAACAAACTCCTGTCAGATGGTACCTCTTGACAGTCATCTCCACATACATGTGAGCAGAATTCCCTTTTGGCATCTTGCCTTACCTGGAGCCATTTACTGCTCAGTTGCAATGCACACAAACTGTTAGTGGAATGAATGCTGAGGAAGGAAAACTATACACATTTAGGAGTTAACATGTAGGCATGAGAACAACGTAATTAGTGGGTGAATTACTTGGTATATTTGTTCATTAAGAAAATATATTGATGCTAATATGCCTTGATTATGCAAAGGTATAATAGAAGAGATAGCTGTCATGAGGATATTTTCCAGACAAGATACCACAGTGTAACATCCTCTGGTTCCTCTGAGACATCAATATATTTGTTACTTAATGTGACTTTTCAATTAGCAAGAAATGATGGAATTTATTCTTACCTCATTTAGGACATTGCCTTTACAAAGACTGCTTTTGCAAGCATATTTTGCTCTTTCATTGGTGCTAGATGACCAGGGAGTCCAATGTTTACTTTGAAGCTTAAAAAGAGCAATGAGTCGGAATTTAAGAAACTCTTTCCTTGGAGCAATTTTGAATTGCATTGCTAAAAGGAAAAAAAAACACAGAATGTATTTGAATTATGAATGGACCAATATGTAATGCCCCAACCCAGTAAAATTCTGAATAAAAAATAATCATTTGTTTTGCCAGCACGGGTCATTGCGGCTGCTACAGTGTAGCCATTTATGTAATTACAATGAAATAGACCAAATATTATTAATGACAATATGATGTTTGTATAGGCTGCACCAAGATGGGAAGAGTAAGTGTTCTGGGGCAGACATTAAACACAATGTGCTGTTGGTTTTTTCCATTGAGCAATGCCACCAGTTAAAACTATCAGACTCAGTACAATTCAGTCAAAGTATACAGGTTTTTTTAGAAGGGTTCATTGATGCTATGGATAACAAAATTTTCCTTAACAATTCAGAATGAAAATGATTTTTTTATTGTGATTATTTGCTTCTTATTTTATATTCAGTATTATGTGGTACACTGTTACATTGTTATAATTGTTTTTGCTTTTGTAAATTATATGCTAATTTATTTCCATGTTGTCTAACACATGTTCTTACATGTCATGCATTCTGCTGCTTGTAACACTTAATGCAGTAAAATTCCACACCAGGCACAGATTTGTTTTTAACACAGATAATTTAGTAAAATAAAAAATGCAGCTTTTAAGAATGAGCCTTATGGTAACAATCTGTTCACTGACATGCCTGTGCAAGAATTTTGCAAGCACAAATATTTACATTGTTGAAAGCACTTCTGAAAGTATATTTACTTTTTGGTTAAAGATACATCAAGTAATGTTTCTTTGCTGTCTCAGTACTTGGCTATGATTGCCTTTGGGTGTGATATGGAAATGCAATGCAGTAGACTAAACTACCACCTATTGCTCCTTCCAAACGATTGTTTCAAAAAGACTCCCATGTAGACTATAGCTAATTCATATTAGCAACATTTTCTGGACTGTGATCACCTTGCTTTCAGGAGATTTTGTTCGTTGGTTTGTTTGGTTAGTTATTGAGCAATTTAAAGCAGCATTCCTTAATCTCAGTAACTTTTAAGATATGTGGACTTTGATTCCCAGAATTCCACAGCTGCTTGACTAAGGTTGAAAAACATTGATCTAAATGGTCATTGAACTGTCAGGAGAATGATGGGATCAGAGACTGATGGTACTGTGGAGCAGAAGATTGTGTGATTGAACATTCCACTGCTTCCCCAAATGAGATGTCTGTAATGTTGGTGTAGATATATTATTATTCCTAAATTGTCTTAACTTTTCACTAAATACAGAATGAAATAGTTAAAGAGCATACTTTAATTTCTAACTTTCACTTTATCAAAATAAGTTTCATTTTATGTTTCTTTTTCAATTTATTTTCTGTTGGCTGCCTGTGCTTCATATTATTACTCAGTGAATATTACCCAAAGCAAAAACACCGAAGCATAGTGTTGAAAATCTTATCTTGCCTGATCCTGTTGCTTCCTCAATTCTATTTCTATCACTGTAGTTACTAGATTACAAATACAACCCCTGCTATTTTTAACCTAACTAGTTTTTATTTTCAAAGTTTTCTTTGTTAAGGAAGGATCTGAATGCATAGGTGGACACCTATGAAAAATGCCACTGATAACATTGGTGTCAAGCACCAGGGAAATCAGGAGATCCAGGCAGTTCAAATATATATAAAGATTTATTGTAAGCTTAAGCTTTCTACAAGGATCTGAACTACTAATTTGAACTACCTGGATCTCCTGATTTCCTTGGTGCTTGATATTAACCTGAATTACTAACAGTCAAGGGAAAAGAGTTGGAGTTAAGAATAGAAAGGAATTCAAGGTGGGCTGGACTTAGATCTCTTGTGGGTACCCGGGAACTCATGACTGATGATGCATTTGACCCTTCCCTCAGGCTCAGCCTGGTTATATCCTACAATTGGGACATTAGTCTGAGTAAACCTGCATAGGATTTGCCTGTATTATTACAGTTAACAAATTATTTAAATTGGTAGTTTTAAAAACAAAATTGCAAAACCATATAACCTGTTTATTTTTCATAATGTCTTTCCCTTCCTAGAACTATATTTTATTATTTATTTATTCAGTTTGGATGCCACCCGACTCCACACATTGCTG
>JANHFT010001554.1:153932-164507 GCA_032467955.1 Pseudoxenodon macrops
CAGGAAAATAGGTGAGACAATTAGCCACTTTTGTCTTTATATGTAAATTTGCCAAATGTACATCTACATTTGGACTTGCAACTGAATGGTATATTTAAATTCTTCTGTAGATTTTTAAAAAAAAAGATACAATGTTCTTGTTTGCTTGCTTTTATTTTTGGTCATCTCTATTTTAGAGTATAGCTTGCTTAAACAAAGCTGATATCATTCAAACTACCCTATCAACATGTGATATTTGGTTACCAGTTTTATTTTTGTTGGTATTGGGGACACTTAACGTTTACTTTATTTTCCTGTTGCCCTTCCTTAGTACCAGTAATAATTGTAACACTGATATGTAAAATTGAGCATTCCAAATCAAGGCAATACTTTCAAATAATGTGTGAGCAAAATCGATCTTAAATTGGACCAGTCTGTATTTTCTCCATGGCTATCTAGCTATATATCTGGACTATAAAGTAAAGTAAATGGCAAAATATATCTACACAGACTGGCATTGCTTTTATCTTTCTAACATTTTAATTGTAATGATCGATGTCTCAAAGCTATTTGTTTTTAGCCACAACTTCCCTAAAATGTGCTCTTCAGATTCATTGAAACTATAACTAGAATTCCCAGACAATGAAATTGATGGGCATTAGAGCCACAGCATCTTTGGCAATTACCGTGTTATGGAAAACAGCCTTAAACTAGAAGGCCTGGATTATTTTACTTTTGCTGTATATTTTTTCCATTTATGAAGTAGAAAGAACTTATTTGTATTTATACACAATAATGCTCAAGGCCTTTGGTGTGAAAATGTTTTAAAGTAAACTGTGTATCCCGCAGAAGCAGTTTCAAGCAGCTGTCATGTTATAAAGACAAATGTGTTTTGAAAAACCATTATTCAGATGGCCTGCAGTGAATGAAATCCTTGTATGCCTTCACTTCCATTAAATCCAGCCATAAATCCAACAATCAGTTTAGATATTTATCTAAGAACCTATCTCTATTAGCAGAGATTCTTGAAATGCGATGTGATCTTTTTGAAATTCTAAGCCACCATGGCGGGGAGGGGGAGGGGAGAAGCTAGAAAGATAAAGGTTTGTATTCATTCTTCAATAGGATGGTGAACAAGAAGAGAACTGCCTTATTGTTACCAGGAACCATAAGAATGAGATTATTCATCAAATACTTTAATCTGGATTTATGAATTTAAGTTATCCTTTTAACTAGATGGATGGGATAGGATTTTGGAAGTTGTGCTTCTGATGTTTTCTACCACTGAGCTATGAGATGAATTTCTGCCACGATTAGCCTACTTTCAGAACAGCTGAGATGGTTGTTTTTGACCCACAGCCAACAACTATATTTGTGATTATAAGGACTTGCTGTATCTGGCTTCAGTGTTCCGTATGCATCTTACCTGTTAACTAGCTACTGTACTATATGAATAAAGCTGATATTCAAGCACTTGATAAATTGATGCAATGCACCATTAGGCTAACTAGAGAGTCTTATCACTCCACTGCTCAATTAAATACATGATAAGAAACAGAAATGCACGATTTTTCTCACTACTTATAAAGATAATGCAGCTGATCAGCTGATTTCATGTGATCATGGTACTCAATACCTGTTGACAAACAGCTCCTCTGTGATATAATAGTGTTAGATGAATTTGGCAGTTGAGACCACTCATTTCCAGTTGAATTGAGGTGTAACCGAAATTGCCAAAAAAATACAAAAACACTTTTTTCTCTTGCAGTAGTGAAAGACTGCCAAGCTTGTGGATGTTCTCTTTCCTCACTGGCAAGCATTCTTGATTGACTTCTCCTCCTGGTGTCTTAGGGAGAATGCTGGCTGGATTTTGTGTGCATGAAATTGAGAAGAATTTTCTTTCCCATTTCTGTTGGGAAAGGCATGCAAAGCATCAGAAAGGTTGGCTGCTTTTTAAAAAGTTATATCCCTTCCTCTTTTGTGTCAAGGGAGTGAAATGAAAACAATTTTGGAACTGAAACATGGTGTGCAAATGTCCTTACAATAGGTACCAGCACTTCAGCTGCCACCAACACCTTCAATCATGCTTGTAAGCATTTTGCAAAATTGATGAACAAAAGAAATGACATTTGGGTAGCCAGGTTACTTTGCCCTGTTATAAATGATAAATGTACAAACTATATTAAGTTTGTACATTTAGTAAGTTAGTTAAGCATGGGCTTATGAATGACATAAGTTAATTGTTTCCAAATCAAAAGGACTGATAGTTCTACTTTATTGTACTTTGGTTAAATGTGTGATTAAATTAGCAGTTCTGGACAACATGATTTTAAAAGTATCCAGCCAAAATGGAACAAGTCCAAAGATGAGCAACAGGATTTATCAGGGGACTAGAAGTCAAGTTCTATAAAATGAAATTTGTGAACTATTTGCTATTTGTGAGCATATGTTATATAACTACTGTAAACACTTGAAGCATAATTTATCATTTCAATAATAAATGGTATACAGCTTGATTAATTCTCTGGTGAATAAGCACTGAAAAGGTCTCCTAATTAAAGTATTTTGGCTGACTAAATATTCCACTCCTATTTTGCAGTGCACGTATTTGATTTACAGTATATTTCAAAATATTTATATATTATTTCAGGGTTTCCATCACTTTCTGAGCCAATACCCTGCTGTGTTTGAAAATGTCTGGACAGTAATTGTCACTGTTTACAGTGCTGTTTTGGAAAATAGCAAGCATCATGGCACTGAACGGAGTCAGGAATGCAGTTACCCAGTTTGTATACATGATCCAAATGAACTCCTGGCTTCACAGACTCAAAAGCTAAAGGAAAAGAGTTTATCGGCAGTAAAATGTTTGTTTATTCTTTGGCTGGACATGGTCAGTAATAGGTGACTTATGTTATGGCCAAATTGGGAAAACACTGCAAGCTTAACAATTCCTTATATGTACATACAGTGCTAAAACAAACATACAAATAACCTTAGGAAAGCTTTGGATGGGCCTGGTTATCTATCATTACCTCCCAACGTCATTAGCTGAGGCACAACTGATGAGCAAACACTCCAACAGAATCCAAATCTTTTGAGACCCTTTAAAGCAGTGTCTTTCATCCTTCCCAAATTTAAAATGTGGACTTCAATCTCCAGAATTCCCCAGCTAACAAAATGGTGGGGAATTCTGGGAGTTGAAGTTAACACATCTTAAAGCTGCTAAGATTGAGAAACTTTGCTTTCACAAAGGCATTGCCTATAATTCTTTGCTGCTGCTTTGGGAACTTACTAATGGCTACAGCCAAAGATTTCAAAATACCTCAGGTTTTCTTTCCCCAAAAAAGAAAAGGATTTAGAACAGCTTTCCCCTATTATCAGTTTCCCAATTTGAGGGGCTGTGAATGCAACTCCCAGTAGTCTCAGCTAGTCTTCAAACATATTCTTTGCTCCTCCTGTCTTTCGATATGTAGGAATCTACTTTCAAAGAGAACTGGGACTCTGCTTTATTATGACCATCATAATCATACACGGAGTTCTTCTCATATTCAACCAAATGTGAAAAGATCGGGAATTGCTGGGACCACAACACACCTCCCATTTAATTCACAGTTTGCATTACGTGTGACCTAGCCTTTAACAATTACCCGTATTTTTTGGATTATAAGATGCACTTCCCCCCATAAAAGAGGCTAAAAATTTGGATGCGTCTTATATTCCGAATGTAACTTTTTCGAAGCTTTTTTTCAGCAAGTGAGTGAAGCGATCTTTGCAGGCTTTTTTCATTGCTACTCCCTCCAAAGAAGCTTTTTTTCAGCCCTAACCAGGTGCTAACCATCTTGCCGGCTTTGCAGGCTTTTTTCATTGCTTCTATCAGCTGTGCTTTAGAAGCTTTTTTCAGCCCTAACCAGGGGATAAAATAATGAGCTGAAGCTGACCAGACTAAGGACACTAGCCAGATTTTTCCTATTTTTCTCCCCCCAAAACTAAGGTGCATCTTATACTCCAAAAAATACGGTACAGTGGAATCTCCGTTCACGACCACAATCGGTGGCAGTACTTCGGTCGGCACCTGATTTGGTCGTGAATGGAAGCATGACTTACTGCCGTGCACAGACACACAAAAAACCAAAAAACTGGCGCCAAAGGGGAAATTGCTATGGCAGGGAGAATCGCCACGGCTGACTTTGATCGGGAACCGAAGATATGGTCAGGAACAGAGGTACATTTTCAGTGGATTTGCTGTTTGGCAACCGATTTGGTCGTGGACTGGAGCATTCAGCAACCGAGGTTCCACTGTACTTATTAGGGCAGGTGGGAACTTGGCCTACTCTAGAAACATCCTGAGAAACACAATCAACATGAGAAATCTCTGCTTCTTTCACACTAAGGGCCTTTTAGAATCTCTCCTGAGTACTTACCATTTCTTTCTGACCTATTTGCTATCCCTATGAGCTAAAACTACATTACGTTTACTTCTGGGCTTATCTATAGGCTTATCTATAGCAACCCAGACCTCATTCTGGAAAGAGGATTGCAGACTCGAATTTCTTAGATAACAGTGGGATTAGCCCTGAATCTTATTTCCTGGTGAGATCTTGGATGATTTTACCAATGAATCAAAGCAAGCAGCTGTGGAGAAGTTTAGAAGGAAGTGGGATAAACAAATCAAAGACTTACCAACCTAATCAATTTAGGGCTGTCCAATCTCACTTCTTCGCTACCCAAATCTAAGCAATCACTTGAAGAAAATACAGTTAGGGATTCTAGTAAAGGAATATAGCAAGGTCATGAAGCTGAGATGACCACAGGAGAGTGTCAAAACTCAAGATGGTATATAATCGAAGTCCTGCCTCTTTTTCAACTGCATTACAGGCATAAAGCATGTTCATAGAGCTCAGCCTTATTTTGGCTAGGTGTGGCTTTAGTGATGCTCTCTTACAACGAAGGAACTACAGTATAGTGTATGTTTCAAGAAACACTGCATGCAATTGGAGAAATAAACCTTTCTGGTGGCCTAGTATTTGACCTCTTGTGTGGAGAGAGAAATATTGAGGGTAAAACGATGCTATAAAAGTGAAAGGGAATACATTTCTTCTCTTTCTGATGTCCTCTCTGAATGTAGCTTTCTTCCAGTATATTTAAATGTGTCCCTGGTTTTTGAAATGCTTTCTTGCATGCAGCTTTTGAATCTCAAGCTGCCACATAAACTATTAGAGATCTCAAATTTCTAGAAGCAATTTCATTTTTCTCCTTCACTTTCCTAAAGATATTTCAAGAATCATCTATCAGAAGAAAGCAGTATCCTCAGGAAGAAGCATAAAAATAGATGTAATTCCATTTTTTTCAATCGTATCAGCACAAATATTAGTATCTTTCTGCTAGTTTACAATACTGTAAATTAAATCGGACAAAGAATGAGCCTCAAATACTTACACTCTCATGCTTCCTTCACTTATTGCAAATTGTTGGAGGGTTTTTTTCACCTCTCTATGCCTTCCCCTTTAACTCTCACATACAACATGCCTAACAATCTGAAAAATAACACGTAAGAGATGTGTCCTCAAGTATTGTATTTTGCTTTTGAAAGCTAGCACTTTTTAATGAAATAAAGCACAGAGCATTATATTTGAAAACAGAGAGCCCTAGAAGGGTGTTATAGTCACCAAGCCACATCATGAAAACATTGCTCAGACTTGCTGACAAGGAGAAGCGTGATACATGTTCCGAGTATAACGTAGTCCTTGAATGAATCAACTTAACATCATGTGAAATAGAATGTGCCAGACTGGCATTGATTAGCCAGTCTAATGTTGTAGTTCAGATGTTAAATAAATTTTGTTTTATTTGGGCAATAAGTATTTTTCTGGGGAGGGGGAAAATCTTAGTTTATAAATGCTGCAGTCCTCCAAATGTAAAGGATGAACATCTATGTAAAAGGTCCCTTTGGTTCTTGGAGAAGCTCAGCATTATCAAGGATTTTGGAAGTATGAAGAACCTCAAGATAGAGTAACATCTTAAGTACAGATTCTGGCACTCTTAACAATTTCATTTAACTCTGAAAACTGCTTCAGTTGGCCTGTTTTAAATGATGTGATTTCTAATACAGGATGTTACAAATAATACTATTAGTTGCATATACCTTGCTTCCTAGAGATACAAGTACTCCATCACGGTGGTGGTGGTGGTGCTGTTTAAGCAAAGGTTGCACAGAAATTTTTTTGATTGGGATGTGGATTCCAAAATCATTTATCACCCTAGGCATCTATGATTCTATGTCAGCATAAAAATTCCATGTCATTGCTGCAATTTCAATCCAAGAAGAAAAGCCACTTGCCCTGCAAGGATTAATGGTATAAAATAGCAACACACTGCATCATTTTCTTTGAAGCATTTCCCCTTTTCTTCATTTAGCTTCTGAACATATAAAACTGATATGCGCACAGCGTCATTCAACCAGTTTCACCACTTTCTTGCTCTAATTCAGGTCAGTCTATTAGACTATAGATCTTACTGATGTCTTCATTCTCTGCAAATGAAGCCAAGTGTCTTTTTTCCAACTGTGTTCAGATAGTATGAATTCCACAAGGAGTACATGGAGTGGAAAGGAGAAGGAGGTCACTTAATTTTTTTTTTAAACTCTAAAATGTGCACAAGAAGCAGACTTACCTTTTTTCCATTCTGTTTTGCTTCTAGTTAGGAAAACAGTTAAGACACCATGCAGCTTTCACTTGAAATTTATTTCAAAACTAGCAAGTTGGTATTATTTGATAGGTTGGTTTAGCAGGGTTAATGATGTGTGTCATGTACAATGCCATTCTAACATCTGGAAACTCAGTGGGAAAATCTGGCAGAACTACAACATTGATATACTTTCTCTTGCCTGAAATGTATGAAAAGGGAACAAAATAGATTCTATCACTATTTTCCTGGGGGAGGTTTTGCTTATCCTCTTTAGCACTGCACAGTGATTGAAATATTGTTACAGGTATTTATTACACTTACAAATACTTCTTTCAGTCTTTTTTTTAGTAACCTAATAATTTGTACCACATCCACACCTGACTTCAGTTCTTTCACAATCACAATCCCTCCCCCCCCAGAGTTGCCATCCTGTATTCATGCATATTGCACAGAAAACCAAGAGCAACATTCTGAAAGAATTAGTTCTGCCTTCAGCTCAGACTAAGTAGGAATCCAGGCCAAAGTGGGTTGACTTCAGATATACTGAGTGAGTCTGCCACTGATGCTATTACAGGAGTCCACTGCATTCCAAACCAAAGTCAACAGATTCCAAAGCTTCAGAAACATTCTGGATTCTTGTAATGGTGTTTTTCCTCTCTCTAGCCAATTTGATACATATTTGAAAGTTTTCCATAATTGGAAAACAAACCGCAAATATAAGATATAACCACTAACAGACAAAGAGGGGAAATCCAGATGCTGACAATTAAATTTATTCCAAGCTCAAGACATTTTTAGAAATATTGTTTCTCCTGTTAGGAGTGAAAATCACTACACTGTCACTTGGAATTGAGAATTGCTGTTATAAACATGCCTCTAAAGAGGGATTTTTTCAAACATGTTTATCCTGGAATAAATTTCATTTTCATCATACTAGAATTTCTTCTTCCTTCTTTGAAAAAGTCTGTGAGTGGAAAGGAGTCAACCGAGGGCTTTACTAAGCCTCTTCTCTTCTCTTCTCTTCTCTTCTCTTCTCTTCTCTTCTCCCCTCCCCTCCCCTCCCCTCTTTTCTCCTCTTCTCTCTCCTCTCCTCTCCTCTTTCTCTCCTCTCCTCTCTTTTCCCTAGATAACATCAGGAACTACGGTATAACTTCTCTCCGAATCACATATAGGTTTGAAAAGTGGGTTTACATTCACAATGTTACAAATGCATTCCTAACTATCTTTTAACTGAACTTCTAATATTCTGTTAAACTGCCCAGAGTCACAGGTGAGCAGGCAGACTTAGAAATGAGTGTTGGATATTTTGTGCGCATGAAGAAAGAAACGGATGATAGTTTCCAACAATTAGCACTACTTAATGGAGAACTGTATCACAAATGTATGTGTGTTTAGGGATATACATATTTTGTGGAATCCTAGTTGGCTGCAGATTTCAAGCTTGTGTATTTAGCAACATTAATTTATCATGCAATGTATTTGCTTAAGGAAGTTCCCCAAGAGAAGGTGTGTTAAAGGTTTGCCATATGGTTGTTTTTTTTTGGCACCTGAGGCAGAAAACCTCAGTCACCTGTCACATCCCTTGGCAGGAAAAACAACAGCCCCATCTCTACAATTTGCTACCTTCTCATGCATTTCCAAATCAGTGGCCTGGGATGGTTGTCTCATTCTGCTTAATGGTGGCACATCTTAGGAGAGGAGAAACAAACAAGTCAGCTAAAAGGTTTTATTACAGAGCGGGAATGACTCAGGGTAGTTTTATTTGATTCTGGAACTAGGATTTCACAGGGATCTTCATTCTTAATGCCAATATCAGATAAGTGCAGGGGTGGGCCGCTGGGGATTCACAGGAGTTTGGGAAAACCTCTAGCTAGGATTCTGTGCAGTTCGGAGAACCCCCAAATCCCCTGACCACCCCACCCCTCCCCTCCCAGGAGTCCCCTTCGAGTGCGCACATGCACAGTACAAAAAAAGTCCAAAAAACCCCTCCCCAAAAGGCTGAAAACAAGATGGTGATGCATGCGCAGTGCCAGAAACTTGGCTTCAAAAAAAATTCAAAAAAAAAAAAAGGATGGCGGCATCCACGGACCAGAACCAGTTCCATAAAGACACCAGTGGCTTACTACCTACTCTATAAAACTGGTCCAAACCGGTAGGAACCCACCTCTGCTATGGAGTTATGTTGGGGTCATGGCTGGCTCTATAGGCAAAAGGGGAAATGCAAATCCTAGGTGTTCTTCTGAGTTAATCTTGTCAATCTTTGGCTTGTTGCTTATCTGATGCTTCTACCTGACCCAGTCTTTCTGAATGGATTACCAAATCTGCATTTCTAAAAGCTGGCCTCCTCAGTTTCTGCTTGGGGGCAGGGAGAGTGGGGCTGGTTTCTGCCTCCCTTAAGATTCTTTTTCCATTTCTTTTTTAGGGGAAATATTCTATCCTGCCTTTTTAATATTCCCTAACATATTTCATTCTCTAGGAGGGTGGTGGGTGGGTGCTGACTTTCTACAGTAGCATAATCAGTGCTAATAAGGAGTGGGGTTTGCTGTAAATACAAGAAAACAAATAAATACAAGAAAACAAATAAATACAAGAAAACAAATAAATACAAGGAAACAAATAAATACAAGGAAACAAATAAATACAAGAAAACAAATCCATTTTTTTTGTCTTGATCCTGCCCACCCCTTTGCACTGGACTTGTTCACTTTTGGAGTGTGATTTCCCCCAGTTTTCGCAGTTGTTGGGAAACTGAAAACAACTGTGTGAATTGATTTACCGTATCGAGAGAGCACCGAGTGGGAGAAGATTGGTCAGCTGGCTTTCTATCACTGTTCTTGATACTGCATTGCAGATCTGGAATGATTTCCAGATTGTTGTCCTAAGAGTCAGCCGAGGATACTGTACTGCAGTTGTGCATGTGAAGCAAAAGAAGTAAATCGCTGTTCCCCGGGACAATGCAGACATGGCCAGTAGAAGTAAGCTTTATATCAGTAATCCTTCATCTCAAGTATGATTCAAAGACTGAGGATCACCTAGCACATGGATTAAGACAAAGTCTTTATTAAAATTCATGGGAAATAATTCATTCCTCCCCCCCCCAAATCTTCTTTGGCAAAAGTGGCAAACATTAATGCCTTACCTTTAAACAGAGTGAAGGAGAAAGACAGGACATAATGGAAGGGAAAGAATAACAGATTTCCTCAAGGATGGTTGTTGAAGGAAAGGGAAAAAGGCCCCAAAGCTTACACATGTCCTATGTACAAAATGCAACTTTGAAGGTTGTGTATCTAGAAAGCATCTTGCATTGGTTTCGTGTTTGCTACATTAAAACATGCAGATTGCATCTCTCCGGAGTTACTTGTCATGTAGCAGCTACTTTGGTGCACCAAATCACACGATCTTATTAGCTTTCCAGCTTATGCACTTTGTACTGTCGGGAAGACCAAACACAGAACAGCACAGAATTATTTGGTTGCCCAATCTGGACAGTCATAATTTCCAGAGAAACTAGTTTGAGCATGAAGCCCCAAGCCAACTGCAAGAAAGATGCAGTGGGATGACCATATGCATGAGTGAATGGAGAGACAAGAACAAAATCTAAAGGCAAATAATATAATGTATTGAAAAGTGCTTTTTATTTTATTTTATTTATTTATTTATTAAGATAACAGATATAAGTATAAACATGAATATGAATACAGGAAACGGATATGAATAAATGGGGGACAGTAGGACAGGGACAGTAGGCACGTTAGTGCACTTATGCATGTCCCTTAAAGACTTCTTAAAAATGGGGTGAGGTCAACAATAGAAAGTCTAAGGTTAAACTTATGAAGGTTTGGGGATGAAACCATAGAGTCAGGTAGTGCATTCCAGGCATTGACCACTCTGTTGCTGAAGTCGTATTTTCTG
>JANHFT010001554.1:172793-183676 GCA_032467955.1 Pseudoxenodon macrops
CTTGGCAGTGAATGATTGGACCATGTGATGGACTTGTGGGTGTGGGGGCAAGATCTTGAACTTTCAACTAGGTGGTGAAAACCTGGGAATATTTGGGTTTTCACAGATGTGCCAACTTGTCTGTCTTAATAAATTTGAACTTTGAGGAATGCTTTGCCTTGGAGTCCGATTTAATTCTGGATGATATTTGAAACGTTGACATTAACCTGAATCTGACAGAGTGTGTGCTGATCCTATTCCGCTTGATTTTCCCACTTTTGTCTTTTATGTGGACAAAGCCCACAAAAAGGAGGCGAAGCTTCCATTGTCCAATTTCAAGCTGCATCTTGACAGGGTTGACCCTGACCTGCAGATCGCCCCCCCTCCCCACCAGCCTTCTGCAGTTCTTTCTTACTCGAGCGGATTATTTTTTTTGTCTCGACTGCAGAAACAGAAAGAATTATCTGACAGTCGTTCTGCAAACTGAACTCCGGAGAGGGGATGCATTTGCCCTGGCAAGAAGACGTCAAGGGTCTCTTCCCTCTGCTGAAATCGAAGTGCCGTTAGCTTTTGCTTCTGTATTTTTCCTTCTTACAAAACTGAGTAAGACTCTGGCTGCAAGTAATTGATGTGTTCTTCCATTGGTTAGCTAGAAGGATGGGGATTGGTTCATGAGAGTTTTAAGGATGACAGTGGTGCAGACATTGGCAGGATAAGCAGGGCAAAAATGCTGCTGATGGTTTTGGAGGTGACGCGGGGAACGGGGTCTAAATGCCCACGACTTCCATTCCTGTCAAAGAACTGTTATTATTTAAAAACCAATGAAAACAGTCTTAAAAATAGTGCCCAAACAAAATAGACTTTTATTCCCCACAGAGCAGCTGGGGGAAAAAAGAGGGAAGATTAAATATTTTGTGTTTAAATATTTATTTTTATGTTTTATTACTTACTCTAATAGACACAGACCTACACATATGCAGCTTGTTCTCCACCAAGTTAATCTGCCTTCTTTTCAGTGGTGTCTCTCCTTCTTGGAGCTCGTCCACTTGGCCAAAACACAGAGGGATCAGGCCTGTTGGGGAAATGTTTTCAGGGCTAACAATTTCAATGCAGCAAGCTTAATCATTCTTTTGTTATTTTATGACATTTTATTGTGGTTTCCGTGATGATTCTATTTTTGCTATAAGCCATGTTGTGGTCTATCCTAGATAAAAGATGGGATTAAAACTAAACAATTCAGGCTTTGTCTTGCCTTGGTGGATTTGAAAGTGTCTTGATCTACACCTTTATTTATGTCTGCCTAAAGCAGCACTGGGGAGTTTCTTTTCAGTGTTCTAACAAGGGGAACATTTTTGAAAAAAATATTTCTTGATCTCAACTCCTGGATCTGCCAAAATCACAGGGCCATCAAGAATTTCACTCCTATATTTCAGCAGCTGCAAAACACTAAAACCCAAGGGCACAATTTTCCTACTAGTTTACAGCAGAAAACAAAACAAAATAGATGTGTAACCTTTGTGAAATATTAACACACCCAAATGATTAAAACCCTCAACCATCCTGAACAAGCTAAGAACCCTGATATCTTACAGCCCTGGGCCATTTTTTCCCTGCCCTCAGACATTCCACTTTCCTATTGAAGTTTTGTCCACCCTTGATGTAAAACTTGCAATGTCCCTTATTAACAATGCTTTGCTTAACCTTGACTACACGCATACACACATGTGCGCTCTATGGTTGCACCTATTTCATGCACAATATATTTTGTCTCTGGCTGCTACTCATGATTTGGCATTTCAGTCTCCTGGTTCTGGTACTTTGTTAGCTTTCAGTAGTTCTAATTGCCTCCTTATCTATTGTAGGAGGAAGGAAAATCCTTTCAACAATTCACTCCCCAAAGCTTAGGAAAACAAACCTGAGTTACTAGGCCTCTTATCTTTGTTCCTTTTGTGTGCTCTGACATGAGGAAATCATTCAGACTCTCAACAAAATACCCATCTATCACGAAGTCAGCTTCCACTTTGATCTCTCTCCTACTGCATCCTTGCCTTTGAGGTGCCTTCTCTGTGGATTTTCTTTCAGTGCTGTCTGCTCATTTTCCATGCTCCTAAATTCTCCACACCTTTGTCTGTATATTAGCCCTTTACTTTTTGGAAAATATATCTTTTATTGTAACGGTGACTATTTTCCAGTTTTACTGTCTTCGTCAAAATACCATTTTCTCATCCTCAAATTTACAATTACACAATATGTAACTCAATAAAATTATTAATTCTTCTGGCCAAAATTTGAAAGTTGTCATCTTGGTGTGTTAAAGAAAAACCATAAGGAATAGTATAATAATAATGATTTTATGGAACAACTAGCAAGTAATCATAAAAGAAAGAAGAAGAAGAAAAGTTGATAAGCTTTTAAACTCTATTTTACTAACCTTCGTACAGTAAATGAGGTTTTAGTGGGAGATGGAAAAAAATATTATGAAATTCAAAATTCAAGGTTGCCTGAAAATACTACTCTATAATTCAAGCACAAAAACTTTGAATGATCACAAATGGATCTGAGAAAAGAATTGTGTTCCCCTAGAAAATATAAAAAACATCAGGTTTTTCCCCCCTGTCCTTTTGGGTGTATTTTTGCCTCCAGAAATTTCAGGAACATTTCTATTGATAATCTCATGAAGTCACAATTAATGAACTTCAGCAAATTAACTGAATGCTGGTCCCAATGACATCAGTAGAACAGATTAATTATGAATTAACCTGTTCACTGATTTCAATAAAAACTAAATGCAACCAATATCATTTGGATCTAGATCCGTGAATACAATCTAGCCAAAATCAATAGTAGCTGTAGCAAAGTGAAAGTTTAGATTGACAAATTAAATACCTTTGATTTCAGCTGATGAAATCAAAACTAATATTTGCTGTCTGAAAATACTTAAGTATACATTTGTTATTGAACATTGATCTGTTATTGGATGTCCAAATATTTGTATTCAAGTGCAACCTTAAATGCTCCCAACTATTGAAACTATGGATAAAAGTGTTTAATTCTTTGACTCCACACAAACTTTTCTTTGTTTAAATTCTCCAGCCTAAAGCTAATGTTAGCTGTTTGGGGGAATTATACAGCTCATGTTGAACTTGTACACAAGCTCTTACAAAATATGTGTGGATCAAAAGAATTTCCAGGAGATGCAACCTCAATCCACATAGATGTTTTCCCAACAACATCATAAGCACATTGTTTTCCAACAACATAATGTCTACATGCTGAAGTCATCAAAGTAACTTTTAGTCTAACATTCTGCTTCTCATGTAAGTTCTTCACAGAATTGGCTATCTACAGGTATTGCCTCATAGGTCTTCTGGAATCAATCACTCGTAAGAGTGACAGTATGTTGTAGTGATAAAAGTATTAGATTATAATTTAGGCAGCCTCTCCTAAAAATGTGCCAGCTTTTAATCATGTAACCTGGGAAATATAGAAAAATAGGTTCGTCACATCTTGTTTGCCGTAGCCCAATAAATCTGTAGACACTGGGAACACTTGGAACTCTTGATTTTCAAAACATGCCCTTGAGAACAGCCACATCCTGCAGCCTGTAGGAGTTCTTTGCTCCTGTATGAACACTGGAGTCATAGCAACATTGAGACTGGAATCCATCCTTTCCTCCTTGGCTCATCCTAATAAATAAGAGTTTAAGTGAGTTCTTTTATTTTCCTCCAGAATATTTGAACTTCAATTAGCCCTATCAAGTATGGTTAATAACAAGAGATTATTAACAAGGGATGAGGGATGCAGTCAAAAACATTTTGAGGGTGTCAAGTTGCCTTTGAAGGGGGTAAGGGGGTTGGGAGAGAGACAGCTAATCTTCCTTCCTTCATCTTCTGCCTATCTTCTGCCTCAGTCTCCCTGGGCCACTGCTGAAAAAACAATTTAGTTACTCACGAATGAATGTGTCCCAGGATAATGTTGTAGGATCTGATCTGGATCAGTCACAGGGACCAGAGATTTAGTCTTCTGAGTTTTCAGACTCATGCTGGAGTTTGAAGACCTCCAAAGTGTATTATAACTTTGTTATTTTGTTCTATTATAAACATGTTTTGCCGTTACTACAGACTAGAGATAGTGGTTTGGTGGATCCCAAGAAACAGACTCACGTTTTTCCTCAGTGTATCGCTCTGTTTTGAATCATCAATCCCAAACTCATGCTTTTTCTTTGAAGATGTTTCACATCTCATCCAAGAAGCTTCTTCAGCTGAAGAAAAAAACCGAACAAAGTCCAGTTGCCTTTTGGGGCGGGATCTCTTTTGGGATAACCATGATCTAGATGACTGAGAATTAACCCTTATCACAAGACTCACAGCTGACTCATCACAAGACCTGTCAGAAGACTTTCACTTGACACACCCACACCTAAGACAGAACACTGACACTAACATCCCCTAAATTTTGCTAAAGATGTTACTTGGCCTGGTAATGAAATGTTCAGAAACCAACCCACAAGCTTAGAGAATGAACCTTTACCCACATCCTACACTTGGGCTACAGATATTCGCCACTATAGATGAGTGAGAATCTCTATAGATATCCAAGCTCACAGGGGTTATGTTTCCAAAAACCATACTTCCTGGTCCAACCACCACATGTTCCTTCCCTGCATATCCTGTCCATCAGATCAGCATCTCATCACACACTGCACCTGCAACAGCCAACTAGCTTCCGTAGAGACATCACAAAGCTTTGTGACATGGTCACAGATAGTAATCATCTTCACTTTAGAGCAACAGATAGATAACAAGAAAAGACTTGAGTCCTTGTATGCTTCAGCCAAGAAAAACAATTGTTTTAAGAGACAGATGGGTTCAATCCTGAATCAATGCTGTGCTGTTCTGGTGCTCAAACTGGACGTTTCCCCTTGCCTATGCACTGAACACCAATTTGTCCAACTGCATCACTATCAAGCATTTTCCTAGAGAAAGATACTTTGAATGTAGCAATTCAGACTGGAGAAGCAGGAGGAAAGGTGCTTTAATTTTGCCAACCTGCCCATTTTCTGCTACATTGCCTTCCTTCCTGAGACCACTGAGAGAAGCCAAAGCAATGTATTTTTTATATTGATTTCAAATAGGCAACCCAATCTTGGGGTCCTGGCCTCTATGTTTTAATATCCAGAAATCCATCATATTCAGAAGCGTTTCTCAGTTGTGCATTCATATTTCTGGTTAAGATGAAATCTTCCAAAAATAATATTGGCTAGAGAAATCCAGGAGCTGATTGCTTCTGTGGCTTTTCTTGTTGGGGCCTCTGTTAGGCCACATTTCCAATAATCAGTCTGTGCTCCTTAATTATGCACTATATATATAACAGTTTCGGCTACAAATGATGTTTTCTTAGCTCGACTATTTTGCCCATTAAACTGTACAGTAGCTGAAACATTTCCATCCCCAAAGAGAAACCTTTGGCTTCAAAAATATTGTCATTTGGGAAAGCTAGACATACTTTGGCAAAGTGACCCTATAAAAATATTATCTGAAGTACAACTGAGGCTAAATTGTATGACAGTCAGCTAAGTCCCCTTCAATGGAATAATTTGAGAGGTCAGAAATCACGTAGTCAGATGTACAAAAGGGTTTAACAACCTTCTCCAGGTTGCAGAAAAGGAATCCCCTACAGCACTGCCTCTATCAAGGCCGATAACCTTTTCTTGGGGGGCTTTATATAGAATTTGGAGGGGCAAAATGTGGCTCCATTGTCTAGACAGCTGGGGAATTCTGGGAGTTGGAGTCCACACATCTTAAAGTTTTTGACGTTGAGAAACACTGGTCTAGTCTAAAGATTTCTTTCATATTAGAAAACCAAGGCCGAACGCAAGAAATAGTGAAACACTGGAATTATTCATAGTATCTTGCACTCTCTCCAGGATATATCAGTAGAAAATTTATATCTATTTAAAAGAAGAAAGCAAACACTATTATTATGTGAGCATGATGCCATTGAAAACATCCCAACCTCTTACTTAATAGGTAGGAGAAAGCTTATTAAGATATGATTCATATGTTGTTTTGAGAGAGAGTCAACCTTTAAAGGGAAGGCATATGTGATAATTTTTCAGCAGACTTTTGCCTTGCTTTGTAAGAGACTAAAAGGTAGAGCATAGCAGATTTTGTGCAATGGAGAGGCCCTTTGTCTTCTTGGATACATTTAGCACTTGCTATCTGTAGGAAAGATAATAAAAGTCAGAGTGATGGCTGTGCCCGCCTAATCAAAACCATGCTGTTTTTTTTTAAAGCATGCATCTTGAGGTTATCTTGATCCATCTAAACTCAACAAAATTTCTGAAATGAGATCCTTCCTTGTAGTTCCTGGCTGATAGTGCAGTTAAAAAAATACTGTACAATATTTGCAACCTAATACCATTCATCAGCAAGTAGACTTCAGTTTATTGGGACTGCAAATTCTAGATGCTCCAACAAGATCCTTCTTGATATCATTTAGGAAAATGGTTAAAATCGAACTCTTTTGAACACTGTTCCAGATTGAGATGACACGATCTGTGTTGAATGTGTCTAGGGAGATTCCCAGTCATCCAGATCATGGTTGTTCCAAAGGTGCTTTTTCAAGAGGCAACTGGACTGTCTGGTTTTTCTTTGAAGACAGTTCACTTCTCATCCAAGAAACTTCTTCCAGCTCTGATTGGATGGTGGAGAATGGAAGAATTTATACTCCTTGCAGACAGCTGGTCAGGATCACCTGAGTAGTGCAAATGGGTGTGGAGCCTCCTTGGAACTGTTGAAAGGACTGTGTTGTAGACTGGAGATAGATGTGCCCTCCCACTCTGTTTCTAGGTATAGGCTGAGGAACCATGTAAAAATGGGTGGTTCTAGCTTTTTACAATAAATGAGTAGAGCATACTGTCAACATCAGCATGTCCATGAATATCTTTTTTTATGTTCTCCAAAACCCCTATCTCACCAGATTTCAGGTTATTTTAAAAAAAAACTGATTATTTTTTAAAAATACTGTAAATGCTATTCTTTATTCTGCTATTTTCTCTATAAGCTATTTCCCAAAATGATGATCTCTCTGCCTGTTTCAAATCCTTCACTCAGCCACAGAACTAACTGGATGACTGGATAAATCACTGACTAGGTTCGTACAACTTACTAAGGTATAAAGTGGGTTGGTTGTTTTTTGCAAAGACCCAGCTAATTATTATGTTTATTCAACAGTTATACATAGATAAGCAAACAAATTGCAAACTGAGTTACTTATCTTATAGCTAACTACCTTGAAATGATACAATGAATAAAAATGCAAGGGAAGGAAATGAAGAGATATACCCATGATGGCGAACCTACGGTGGCACGTGGAACCGTATCTGCTGGCACGGGAGATCATTGCTGTAGATCAGCTCCAATGTACATGCTTCCCTCCCAGGAGTGTCCACATGGCCTGTTTTGAGGTAAATAAAGGGCTCACATGGAGACTCTGGAGGACATTTCTGGCCTCTGGAGGATTTCTGGAGGGGTGAGGGAGGCCGTTTTCACCCTCACCAGCCTCCAGGAAAGCCTCTGGAGGCTGGGGAGGGCAAAAACTGTTCTACTGGAGTTGGAAAATGAGCCATTTTTGGCTTCTGGAGTAGCTCTGCGGGGTGGGGGAGGCCTTTTTTTGCTCTCCCCGGGCTCATAGAAAGCCCCTGGAGCCTGGGGAGAGCAAACAATGGGCCTTCTGGTCTCACCATAAGTTGGGAAATGAACTATTTCCAGCCCCCAGAGGGTCTCTGGGAGATGGGGAAAGCCATTTTTGCCTCCCAAAGCTCCTAGAAAGCCTCTGGAGAGGGCGAAAAACAGTCCTACCGGGTCCACCATGCCATCGTGTGCCAAAAGCGGGGGAGCACGGGGGGTGGGTACATTGAATTATGGGTGTGGGCATGCACATACGTGACACCTCCCCATTTTGGCATCCAACAGAAATCACTAAGATATACTGTTCGGAACAAGGAAAAGTAAAGTATGAAGTACAATAAATCAATAAATTTTAGTTCCACTTTGGACCCCAAGTGACCTTGGGCTGATCACTTTTTCTTAGCCCTAGGAACAAAGCAATGGCAAATGCCATCTGAGAAAGAAAAGAAGAAAAGACTGGGGCTGAAAGGCGAAAGCAGAAGCAGTATGCTCCATCCCATATTTGGGTAGTCCAGGTTGCCCTGATAAAAAACATTATCTCTCTCCTGGTATAACCAATAAAGCCAGGCGAACCCATAGCTTAGAGGTTAATACATTTATTTAATATGTAAGTAGCCCGGGTTCGAATCCCAGAAGGGTACGGCTAAATGATGAGAGCTAAATAGCTTCAAATATAGATATATTCTACTCTCATTTTATTTCTTGTTGGTAAATATAAGCTTAACACAAAAATAGTTTGTCATGAAAGCAACTGCCTGCGAAGGCTCCTTGATTGGGGCTGAAAGGCAAAAGCAGTATGCTCTGCCCCTATTTGGGTAGACCAGGTTGCCCTGATAAATAAAAACTTTAAAAAAATGATTAAACTTTGCTAAGACAACTTCAGAGATTTGTCCAGGCAATATCTTAGAATCAGATACAATTGAATGGAAGACAATAATAAAGAAACAAACAAACAAACAAACAAACAAACAAACAAACAGAAAACATCAGAAAGAAAATGTGTATGCAAAATTCTCCTTTAAAAACAACTTTAATGAACATATTTCAGAACACATTTTTCCTTTAAAAATAGAGATGCTGTCTTAACATAATGGCCACAGACCTCTGTTTAGAGTTCATTCCATTGCTCTTAATATTTGGGGCTTTACTTACAAAAGAGACTAAAGGAAATGTAAGTCAAGGAGCATTCAGTGTATCAGAAGGACTTCTGGCTGAGAGGGACTTCCAGCTGATGTCGTGGCGATATCAGATGCAGAGAATGGGTTTCCGTGTTCCCTGTGCTGAGTTCTCTCTGTTTGTGGGCTCCGAGAGGAGCCAAAGTTGCCTTGTAGGGGTGGTGAAGTTAAGAAGGGGTGCCCTGAGAGGTTGTGGGAGAGATCACAACTCTCCTGCTGAACCCCAGACTTTTTTCTATGCCATGGCGAGGAGAAGAAGCAGCCTAAAGATGGTTGCCACAAAACTGGGATAGTGAAGAAACACCTAAGAACTGTACTGAAGTGCAGTCGGTGAACAGGGTCTGGAACTGGGTGAGAAGAATCCTTTTTATTTGAAACTCAACCCCAAAAGAATATCCAGGAAAAGAAAGGCTCACTGCTGTTTTTAAAAGCAGCAATTTAACATTTTGAGAAAAAATTCAAAATTGAAGGAAAAAGAATCAAAGGGAGAAGGCAAAAAGTTTTAAAAATACAGAAAATTGGATTTCTAAATTGGACAGGTGTTGTTTTGGATAGGCATTTCAAAATGCTGGAACTATTTACTTAAAAAACTAACCACCTTTATAATTTGGATTGTTACCATTAAAATTGGATAAAACTTTAATATTGAAATTTGACTTAAAAGTACCACCTGCTAACAAAAGGAAGGCATAACACATTCTGAAAATTCTGAAAATACTTGGTTATTGGAGATTTAAATGTGATAATAAGAAATATGTTATTATTAAAGTGACCCCTGAAGGCTACAACACAAGACTGAATTTATAGAGGGACTTATGAAGGTTATGGGGGAAAAATTGGGACTATCCAGAACAGGTCGGTTAGCTTTGGGATATAAACATTCATGACTATTGAACATTTTGAGAAGTGACTTTAGGTTTGAATATATGGTTTTTGGATTATTGGACAAAAGAGGGACAAAATAAATGAGATGCTCCACCAGCAAGAAATAAGTGGAATTTGGGAAGAAACGGCATTAATACTTAATAAAGTATTAAGGATACTTTGACAAGAAGCTACAAGGAGATTATGAATAAAAAGCAGAGCATAGATGGAGAGCTGGAAAACATGATACAAAGGACAAGCTGTCCAGGAAAGGAAGGAGCCAACTGAAAGAGTAGATAAAAAAACAGAACAGATAAACCAACAGATAAAACGAGATGACAAGAAGGAAATAACAACAAAAATAATAATGACTAATGAAACAAGCCAAGGGGAGAGTATTTTAAGGGAATTAAAAAAGGAATTGGAGTTGCAGGAAGTCTTTTTTGGAAGAGAAATAGGGGCAAGAGTAGATATTTTGAAAATTAGACAATGGAATAGGGCAGAGAAGGGAGAAATGTTTAAAATGTTTGGTAAGATGTGGAAGTGGATAGATATAAAGTTCCAAGAGAGGAATATGGGAAGCAAGTTAAGAAACGAACAATTAAAGCTTTAAAGCGGGCAAGAGACGATGGATAGAAATGGAATAATTAATTAAGGGCCTAATTAAAAGTTAGAATAGGGATGGAAACTAGAAAGAGGGGGAATACACATTTTTATATAATAAGGTTAAGTGATAACAAGAGGGGAAATCAGAACTTGAACGACGGTATTATTAAGCATGCTTGAATAATATGGTGATTGGCATAAAAATAACATACTGAAATGTTGAATAACTAAATAATGGAAAATTATAACAACATAAATATGTGTATTATTATTAGAATCATGTAAGACTGCTAAATGTAACAAATATGATTAATAATATTTTATTTGTAGTAAAAGAAATGTCACTCAGAATATGGTGATTGGTATAGATTGTCAGCATTCCAAATAGCATCTAGAATTAAATTAGACTCCAAGGTAAAGCATTCCTCAAAATTCCAATTTATTAAAAGAGCCATGTTGGCACATCTGTGAAAACCCGAATCTGAAGATTTCCAGGTTTTCACCAACCAGTTGAAAGTTCAAGATCTTGCCCCCACACCCACAAGTCCATCACATGGTCCAATCATTC
>JANHFT010001554.1:194578-205467 GCA_032467955.1 Pseudoxenodon macrops
GGAGCAACGAGTTGCTCCCACAATTACCCGCGCGGCCGCATTCTGGACCAGTTGGAGCCTCCGGGTGCTCCTCAAGGACATAACAAAAGAGGCATGAGTTTTTGTGAATCAGGAAAACTCAAGACTTTTCATAAAATGGAATAGTCTGAAAAGGAGCTATCAGGCTCCTCCAGATTTTTAGATGCCACAATCTAACATGGCACTCCTCCTTCAGCACAAAACTTCATATTCTCCAGAACATGTCCTTGGGGAAAGATGTTAGAAAAACCCAGGCACTGAAAAGGGATGATAGAACAGAATAGAGCTGGATGGGACCTTGGAGGTCTTTCTAGTCCAGCTCCCAGGGGAACCTATACTATTTCAGATAAGTGACTCTCTAGTCTCTTCTTAAAAATGTCCAGTGATGGAGCATCCATGATTTCTGATGGCAAGCTGTTCCACTGGTTAATTGTTAGGAAGTTTCTCCTTAATTCCAGGTTGCTTCTTTCTTTGATTAGTTTCCAACCATTGTTTCTTGTCCTGCCTTCTGTGGTTTGTAAAACAATTTGACCCCCCCTATTCTTTGTGGCAGCCCCTCAAATACTGGAATACTGCTATCATGTCGCAAAAGAAGTCATTCGAGAAGAGCGTCATCAACTCTTATCAAAATCTGAAATAGGTCTACATGCTGTATCTGTGTACTTCTGCTATCCCGTTGTGGTTCATTGATTTGTGTGTGTGTATGTGCTGGAAAGCAAAAGGTAGGCTGCATACAATCTCTTTTGCGGTCATATGATAGGAGGTGGAACTTAGAATGGAACATTCAATATCAGAGCATAACTGAGTTGAGAATTTTGGTAAATAAATAAAGACAATTAAGTAGCTGTTGCACAGTTTGCAAAACAAAACCTGAAAAACGCACAATCCACCTGAATAGGTAATTGATGGCACTTAATTAGACAGGTTGATCCATCTGAATGGCTGGTTAAGAAGCCCAATATGGTAAATTTCAATTGAATTAGGACGGGGGGAAAAGGCAGAGAACTTCTGATAGGACGTTCACTTGTGTAGGTTCCACTAAAGTTACCGAGATCCTTGCAGAATGATACATGTTATGGAATGCAGGAGGACTTTCTATTGGATTGTACCTGTGACTAGAAAGCAAGCTAGCGAAATAAATATAACATTCTAGTTGAAAATAATGTTAGGGATATAATTACAGAATTCTCAACAGATATTACCTTCAGCTTAGACACTTAAACGATATCCTCACATCCCAAACTCAGAGAGAGAGAGAGAGATCGAGAGAGAGATCTGAATCATGTTAATGGTAGAGAAATATTTTTTTAAATCTTTCGATGAACCTGGTTCTATCTGAAATAGCAGTATATGTACTGGCATTAAAAGTTTGATTCTTAGAAATGGGGAAATGGTTTAAAAAAAAACACCCTAAAGTTTAGAAAGTATATATCCTGGGTGTCTTTCTGATGAATGTAGTTGCCTTGTAGAGATCTGGTATAGATTTTAGGACAGGCTGTGCATGTCAGCTAAGAATTACATATTTTATGGGTATATCTACTGTAAAATAAGCTGTCATGGACTTAGCTTTCCTCAGTCAAAGGATGTTGACATTTAGAATACATTAGATCTCTGAAAGTTTCCAGTGGCAACCAAAAGTGGACATTTCTTTCTAAAATTAAATTAATAATTGAAAATAAGAGGGGAGAAATCCTTGAGTGAGATTATTTCAGTTCAGATTCTGCACATTTCTGTACTCGAAATATGCTTGCAAGAAACTTAATTCTTTAATACTAAACATGTATTTTTTGGACTTTGCTGTTGGTGGATCTTTGTTTTCTAATAAAAAAAATAAGCAACAAAATCCAGAATTGATCCAGCTAATGCATCAGAATTGTTCATTCTCAAGCAACAATGACATCAGTTACAGTAGTTACTAAATCTTGTGGATAAATCTTCTATCTTCTAAATGTTCGCCCCTTTCAACCTGCTAGTAATATCCAGAAAGAGATTGATCTCTTTCTATGACCTTAAATTTTGTACAAAAATATTTGTTTACTAAAATTATATGCCACCCATCTCACTATCGAGAAGTTTAAAAATGGCCTTGTCTGCCTAATTGCTAGCCAAGGAAATCATGGTAGCCTTATCTTCTATCTATAATTTGGAAGAGTATCAATGAAGTTAATCTCTTATGTAAATACATTTAGAATCAGGATATTAAGAAGCATCCCACTGTAGAACAGAATAATCTGATATTGGATTTTTAGATGAACAGTGATGCTCTATTTTCATTTACCTAGGATTTATCTATCCGTTAAGGTGGAGTGGTAGATAGAAAGAGGTTTTTTAAGAAAGTCTGTTGTAACTTAATAGCAAAGTAGAAGCATGCGAAGTTTGTCTTATTGTGAATGACATCGCCTGTTAACTGCTCCGTACCCTCACATGTAAGCTGGGGACAATGACAACCTCTTACAAGGACTCTCTTCACACCTCCATTCTTTTGGTGTGTTATCTTAGCAAGATTATATAGCATATTTTAACAATATTCCGCACTAAACGAACCCATGCCACTTGGGCCATATTAACACGATGAGACAGTTTTATGTTTGTGACACGTCAGAACCTATCGAGAAACTTAGTTATCGTAGCCTGATAAGGTTACTATACCTTATTGAACTCCTTCTAAAAACAACATCAGCAGTGTTGCAATTGGGCTTTTAAAATGACCTTGGTTGCTTTGTCCATTAAAGTTGTCCCACTTATTCCTAGCCTTCATTTGTTTTAAGTTATATTGAGAACAACAAATAGGATGTCTCCATTTAAAATGATCAGAAACTACTCAAGAGCACTCATATTTTTCACTGTACGTGTTCTGATGTGCTTAGAATCTTAATAATTCAACAAATAATTCACGAATCCAGTATTATAATTATTAGGCAAGCTGAATCTCTTAACATCTTGAAAACTGAATTTAATAAAAGACTCTGCATTAAATCTGTATGGAAATCATCAGGTCGATACCCTCCTGTTCATCCATAAAAGTTGAAGTAATTCTGCTCAAAGGTATCTGAAGGGTACTTTCTTCTGAATGTTGGAGATACAGAGGCTAAAAGACCCAGGGCAGCATCTCCCATCTGACACCCTATAATTACCACTGTAATTAAGTAGCAAGCTAGAAACCCAGTTTTTCAATCGTAATTTAAGTGCCACGATAGAGTTAGAAAGACGAGCTAAAAGATGAAAAAACCTTTCATTCTGTGAATGCTTGATGTGTGTTTGATCTGCATTTTAGCCGCATGTAGGACCACATAGACACTTGAACAAGATTATGTTTAGATGTGGGGCTACTTTTTTACATTTGGAATTGTTTTCAGATCAGATATGTCAACATATGCATGAAACATTTAAATGTATTCAAAATATGCATTTTTATTTCATTAAAGAGATACATTTTGTATGGTTTAAAAGGTACAAATTGTTTTCCCCCATTTCTGTGTAAAACACATACATAAATGCAAGACTTATATGAAGGGATAATAAACTGATTATTTTAATTATGGCAATGTTCACCAAATGAAGGGAATATACAGTATATGAAGTAGCAATGCAGAATATTGCTGAATTCTTGGCCCTTTGCTTCCAGATTATTACATTTGTTACACTTTAATTTTGTTCTAATGCAAAGTGTGTTCATTTCAAGGTATACAAATAGTTCTGAAGTTAAAGTGAAATTGCTAACAATATCGCAGAATGCAGTTTGAATAATGAAGACATGAGGAGATTCTTTTCAAGAATACTTCTGCATACATGCATATTAGAATATATATATATTTATTATTGAGGAAGCTTGCTTCCAAAGTGATTAAGATCAAATGGTAAGCCACTGATTCCAAATATACGAGACAACAGATGTAAATCAAGACTGTGATCTTTTTCACACATTGTACTACAGGTTATGTTTGGCATCAGAAAAAAGAGTTGCAATAAATGGAATTGCAGTTACAGAAGAGCCTTGCAAATTATGTAATTAGAACTACTCATTCTGTAGGGTCCTCGGTGCTCTCTGAGTTTGATTATTTTCTGGCAGATCTTTATTATCCAATTAGGTAACATCATCAGCGAGTGCACAATGAACATCATGAAACATCTGTAAAACCAAGAGAGCAGCAAAGACCTCACAGTTTAACCCTGAGCTACAAATATTCTATTAGTACTGGCCTATTCTCTCACTCTCTCTCCTACGCTTGTTCCAAAGTTCTGACATAAAAGAGTATGCATAATCATCCTGGGTTGTCGTTGTTTTTTACTTTTGTTTTGTCATCTATTACTTCTTGAAGGTTTTAGGTTTTGCTATTATTTTCCAATCTTGGGGTTTTCCTGAGCATGCTGATACTCTCCGCTGCTTCAATTCTACGATTCTCCGCTCCAATTCTACGAGCATTAAATGTCTGAGTTTGTTACCAGGAGCAATAAGATTATTTTTCAGTAATGCCAAATCCTTTTGTTCTACATTCTGGAAAAAGCTTCCAGTGTTCCTAGAAGATTGTAAATATAAAATCCTCTATTTAACAATGCAAATACATAAAAAAGGAACGGAGTATGGAAAATGAAACTATTTATTAACAATAATGACTAAAAATAGACTCTAAGGACTTTACTGAGAAGACTTGCTTATTTTACATCAGAATTCACAAAACAGAGGCGATAGCGCTGCTTCCAAATTAGACCGCAGATTCCTTTTCACACCTTGCAAGTGATATATTTTGGGACATCAACTTCTGCAGAGACAGAAAGTGTGTGATGTACTTTTCCAAGCTGGATCTGGTGAGTTTTACCACTCATTTCATCTCCTCGCCTTTTTCTCTCTCAGAATCTTTTTGCTTTCCTCCCGCCTCCTCTTATTAACAGGGTTCCGAGGATCATAAATTTCAAATGTGTCTTCATCTTGCACACTTGCATCTTTTACTTTTCTGGTTTTGTCCTCAAAGTGGAGCACGTGTGACATCCTATAAGTTAGAGGGGAAAAAAGACATAGTAGTCTGGACAAACTTTAGATACGGTAAGCAAATAAAACCTGAACAAAAACATTTTCTTCCACACAGATCATAAACAGTCTTACCAAAAAACAAAACAAAAATTGCTAACAATGACAGCAAAAATTAGGAACATAGTTGCCTTATTAGATATTTGAATTATTGTGTCTCCTGGAACAATTTCTACCAAAAATAACTCAGGAATTTCATTCCTTCTTCCTATGGAAACCCCACCTCCATCCTTGCCCCTGCCACCTTCCTCTCTCTCTCTTTTGTCAATAGTAGAATAAAACACCAACAAAGAATAAATCCAATTTGTTACACCTTTATCCTGGGGTTGGTTGTGCAGCATATTCCAGATGTACAGGCCCATGAATGTAGTACCTGTCCGAAATCTCTTGAAACAGCCATGGCTTTTCCTGGAATTGCATACTGGCTACAGAAGGTAGACGGATGATTCTACTCAGCCTGCTAAGGTGTGCAGACAAGAAGCTGCCTGTGTGGCCCTGAGGTTACAAAGTGATTTCTTGAGGTGGCATTGAAGCATTGCAAGGTCTACTATACCAGGGGTCTGCAACCAACACTCAAAGAGCCAACACTGGAAGCCACAAAATCTGGGTGGGTGTGTCCAATTCAACATCACTCACTTTCACCAGTCACATGATCCCCCTAGCCACACCTACCTAGCTGGACATTAGGGCACCGGTTGTTAAAAAATACTGGGAACCACAAAGCCCTTTTGACATCTCTCTTTCTCTCCCTCCCTCCCCCTCCCCCCTCTCTCTGTATCTCTCTCTTTCTTTCCTCTCTCTCTCTGTATCTATCTTCCCTGGCCGCTTCTCCATTCCCCGCTGTTGCCCTTACCTTCTCAGGCCAGGCGAGGAGTGACTGGGAGGGGAGGGCTAGGGGCGGGGCCAGCCACTGGTGGGATCACCCAACAGGGAGCCACAATAGAGGGCCCAAAGAGCCGCATGCGGCTCTGGCGCTGAAGATTGCTGACACCCGTTCTAAAGGGACACAATTTCATGAAGTTGGGGCCCCCATAGGAAAACATAACTGCTCCTTCCAGTCTCATCTCATGAGGACTGGATATCCTTACCATTCCAAAATATTCATTCTGGACAAGTAAGCTGGATATATTGGTTCTGGAGTGTTACAAGTACTTAGAGATCAATCATTTAGAGCCTTAAATGTCAAAAACAATATTTAATGTTTTGAACTGAAGCATCCATTTAATTTTGAAAGGTAGCCCAATATAGAAGAGCAATAGTCTATACTAGTGATGATGAAGGCCTTCTGGGGAAGGTATGCAAACTGAAGGTGGCTCTGTGAAAGTAGAGCTGACAGCCATGGCAAAAAGCAAGGTGAACCAGTGAATAGATTGGTTTTATGGAATCTCTCCAGATAAGGAGAGGAAGGGAGATCGCCCATATGTGCACTGGATGGCTGCTCCTTTCAAAGAGACTGCAGGACAGTGGCTTTCTGTGGGTTTAAGCACCAGGAGACAACAGGATTAATCATTTGCTTGCAACCATGGAGAAGATTTTGAAAAGACTCTCAGTTCACAAACCTCACTTTCTAATCACTTTCAAAAATTGCTCATTAGTTACTTCTGAATTATTAGAAACCTTTGGAAGTGCAAGTTTGAAAAGGCTAGGTAAGTCTGTCTTCAATCATGAATAAAAGGACATTTGAATCATAAGCGTAGGAATTTAAAGATTCTGAAATACACAGCAAAAGGTTAAATGTGATTTTAATCTTAGAAAGTTATAAACAGACTAAGGATCCAGATAAAAATGGAATATTGAAACTTCTACAATACACTTTGGATTAATGACAAAGAAGTTTCTCATGGAAAATAGATAAGATACATCAGATAATCATTTTCATGATTTTAAAAAACTGTAGAAGACTAAAATTCCTAGGTAAAGATTTATAATCCTGTAAAATGTTGCAAAGCATAACTAAAAATACTTAAGACGGAATAAAATCAGAAAATAGTAACAGCATCAATAATGTAAGTAATGTTGTATGCTTCTATAGATATACAAAGCATATTGTAGAAATGACAAATGTAGAATAAATTTTATCTGAAAGTGTGCTCCACCCCTACACGGCAAGAGTTCTACAAGTGTTTATTGAAACCCCCCAAATACCGTATTTTTCAGAGTATAAGACGCACCTGAGTATAAGATGCACCTTAGTTTTTCTGGAGGAAAATAGGGGGGGAAATCTGCCTACCAGGTGTTCATCTGGCTAGCATGCTTAGTCTGGTCAGCTTCAGCACATTATTTTATCCCCTGGTTAGGACTGGGGGAAAAAGCTTCTAAAGCACAGCTGATAGAGAGAAGCAATGAAAAAAGTCTGCAAAGACTTAAAGCTGAAAAAAAAGATTATTTGGAGGAAGTAGCAATGAAAAAAGCCTGCAAAGATCGCTTCACTCTTCACTCACTTCGTTAAGTCTGAAAAAAATCTTTGAAAAAGTTACATTCGGAGTATAAGACGCGCCCAAATTATCAGTCTCTTTTAGAGGGGAAAAGGTGTGTCTTATACTCCAAAACGTATGGGTAAGTCCTTGGAAAGCATCACTGTTGTGCAGGTCCGGATTCCAAGCTCAGTACAGCAAGAGCCACTGGGCAACTGAGTTCAATGGGCACACACAATGTCCAGAAAAGCAGTCCAAGGGTCAAATAGGCCAGGATACAAGACACAAGCACCCAAGGCACAGAACTGGGCACGTTGCTCTAGCAATACTCAAGTCCTCAGGGCGGGATTAAGTAGGTAATGTTGGTACAGCCTTTCATGAGAAGTCAGGTTGCCTCCTCATGAGTAATCTAGCTGACCTGGGGTTGTGCCTGTCTCCTCTCTGCTCTACAAGTCCTTCGATCAGGAGGACATGTTAATGTCCTCCTGATGTTAATGTCCTCCTGATCCTAATTTCAACAGCCTTCTCTAGAAAGGGAAAGTGATAGTTGAAGAATATTACAGATCTAGGCAAATCCTCTTCATATGGAGCATGCCAATATCTCCTTAAATGGAACTGGGGCACCTTTTTTTTTTATTAACCACAAGCATCATTAATACTTTCCTGGTCCCAGCTAGTTATGCATCTCTTTGATACCCTATATCAGAGGTGGGTTCTAAATCTTCTTACTGCTGGTTCGCTCAGGGATGCGCTGCAGCCACGCGCGTGCTTTGCATTCTGACTTGCAACTTTCCATTATTATAAATTTACAAAAAAGTAGTACTGACTTCCACGGCATTGGTTTCTACTTCTGGTCTACCTTGAAAGGCTCACCCTACCTTACTCTTTCGCCAAACGCATATGCTCCAGCTTTCAGTAACAAATAGGAATAATATTTTTTATGCAATTTTGATTTATGACACTCTGTTATTGGCTCTCTTCAAATTGCGTCCATTTCACTTTTACCGCTAAGGCCAATAAATATTGAGTACAAGAAACTTTAAAGGAAGAAATCATTTATGTGAAAACTCCCCCAGTTTGCTGCCTGTAAATTAGGATTTCAACAGTCTACAGTTGTGATACTGATTGTTAGTCAGTATTTGGAATATTTGACAGTCAAATTATAATAAATATAGTCACAGGCATGATGTTTGTACAAATTTGAAGAGTAAGAGTGCAAAGCGAAACAAATTTTTGCTGAGGAGAAAACCAAAAATAAATTGCTGATGTTCTTTTAAAGATGATTAAACCCTTTGCTGCATTGCACAGATACGGTTAAGAAACACCACCAGTGGTGGCCTTCAGCTGGTTTGAACCGATTCGGGGGAACTGGTAGCGGAGATCGCGAGTGGGCCCATCCACCTGCCCCGGCGCTATGCCGTCTTATTTAGCCACGTTTTTGAAGCCAGGAGCATGTGCAGAATGCACACATGCACACGTGCGATGAACCAGTGGTAAAAATATGTGAAACCCACATCTGAAACACTAATATTTTCAGTCCATCGGGCGTGGTATTCACTTTTCTATATCCACAAACTTGCTGAGAGAAGCCAAGGTGGTTAGGAATAAGATCTATTTTTAACCTTCTTAATCTATTTTTAAAATCTAATATATGTGACCTGGATTTGTTTAACCCTGAGAAATCCAGCAATTCTTCTCCTCAGAATACACATACTTTCCTTAAAAACCTGATAGATTTAACGAATTCCTCTTTGATGGACTTAATTATATTCTTTAAGATTCCTAAATATCTACTCCTAATTTTCATACAGTACATGATTTTTCTGATAGTTAGGCCTATTAGGTTTGGATCGGACCAGTACTATGAGTGACTACCTCTCCAAGACTATAAAATCAATTGCTGGATAAGGGTCCAAAGAGCAGGCTGGCACTGCTCTGTTAAAAGGCAGGTAAGAACAATACAGTTTTTAGCATTTTTCTTGTGCCTCACAATCTGAAGCTTTCATACTTCTCGGTTATAGAGATTGATGTTGCATGTTCTTGTCAATAAAGCTGGGGTGAAATCCAGCAGGTTCTGACAGGTTCTGGAGAACCGGTAGTGGAAATTTTGAGTAGTTTGGAGAACCAGTAAATACCACCTCCGGATGGCCCTAGAGTGGGGTAGGAATGGAGATTTTGCAGTATTCTTCCATGTCACGCCCACCAAGCTACACCATGCCAATCAAGCCATGCCCACAGACCCGGTAGGTAAAAAAATTGGATTTCACCACTGCAATAAACTCTTAAAGTTCTACAGAGTACGTATAAACTATGTAAGGTAGCTTGATAGATAACATTTCATCCTTATGCTATGAAGTCCCAGATAATCAACACAATACAATAACATGGCGTCTTTTAACCAAAATGTTGATGCAAATACATATCTGTCCTGGGACTCTTCCAGCCTAAATGCTTACCTCAAGACTATTTGGCAATGAAAGATTCTAATTCTGGACCTTGGATCTTCTTAAGCGTGTATATAACATTTCACTGAGGGCCATAAATAGGACATGAGTATCATTCAGTCTAATCTGCAACCTGGACTTTAAAGACATAGTTGGTTCATTTTATCCTCTGTAGTGTTAATTCAAATATCTTACCGTAGGCCTCTACCATCTCAGTAAGGCGCTTCCCTTAGGACCTGATGGGTAAAATATGCCATTTGTTCTGGTGAATTCAGGGATGAGGAACATGTGGCATGATTTGCATGGTCAGAAGGGGTTTGGGACAAGTCATCCTCTAACGAGTGGAAATTAATGCTTAATTCTCAGCCCAATGATATACTCATTATGGTACTAGAGCATGACAGGTGCAAAGAGAATAGTTCAGTAAAGTGGAGAGAAAGAAGTAAAAACATCTTTTCAATTTCTGCCAATGGCTAATTGTCTACAAAAATGCCCAAATGATAAACACTAGAAAGAGTTCTCAAAAAAGTGGGCCTTAAGAAGTAAATAAGGGGTGGCTCAGTGGATAAGACACTAAGCTTGTCGATCAGAAAGATCGGCAGTTGGGTGGTTCGAATCCCTAGCGCCGCATAACAGAGTGAGTTCCCATTACTTGTCCCAGCTTCTGCCAACCTAGCTGCTCGAAAGCACGTAAAAAATGCAAGTAGAAAAAATAGGGACCACCTTTGGTGGGAAGGTAACAGCGTTCTACGCGCCTTCAGCATTTAGTCATACCGGCCACATGACCATGGAGCAGGGGTGAAATGCTCCCAGTTCGGTCCGGTTCGGTAGAACCATTACCGGACATGTGGCCTAGTTCGTCGTACCGGTAAGCTGGCTGGCTGGCCATGCCCCTGAACCGGTCCCTCCCCCCCTGCCACTGCTCGCTCACTCCGTGCTGCCGAGCCAAAAACAACAGAGGTGGGAGGGGGGAGTCCGTTTTTGCTC
>JANHFT010001554.1:224574-237445 GCA_032467955.1 Pseudoxenodon macrops
TGGCGGGCGGGTCTTATTCAGTGTATAAGACTCACACAAATTTTCACCCTCTTTTTGGGGGTAAAAAGGTGCGCCTTATACTCCGAAAAATACGGTATTTCCCCATTGAATTGTATTGCTAAGGAACATCTGATTTGACAACTTATGTTCCAAAAGGAATAATCATTTCATTCAATCAATGTATACAGGTACTAATGGTAAAGAGCCTATTCATTACAATTATTTAAAATACTCTGTGGTCACATATTTTCAGAAAAGATGAATAGCATTGGCAGAATGACTTTAGTGTGACATTACTAATCTTCCCAGTGAGAAATCCCTCCCTTCCTGCTCAATTCCTAAAAGACTGGCATATCACATCTGACAAAATAGTGATAATGTTAAAAATAAAAATAAATATCACCTTGCTTTTTTGGTGATCACTATTGGAGACTGTGTCTATGGACTATCATGGAGGTTGGACATACAACAGAGAGAGTTTGCCAATGGCCTATTAGACTAGTAAAATATTCTCCTCTATAAACAGCAGCTTGTGCTGAATCAGGTACAAGTAAGTTGCAAAGTATAACTGTAACTAAGAAAAGATGTTTTCATATATTTGTCTACTGAAATATTGCTAGCAAGAGCTCAGGTATTCAGAAGGTGCCCCTTACCACTGCAGAGATGACAGTGACTGTCTGTCACTGAAAGATAAGTTATCACCACAAACAAAACACATCCAAAAAGAAGGAACTAAACACGAGTTTATGAACCAGTAATCATTAGAGTGTGCTTTGAAAGAGGTAGACTTCTACTAAAACATTTTCACTAGCTGTAAAAACAAGTTTTGAATATAGCTCTGTGAAGATGCAGTATACTGTGTAAAAAGTATAACAAATAATTCCATCCTTCTGCTTTCACTATTCTGCTATGGGGTCAAGGCCATAGATTTGTTAATATGCTTTAAAATTAATGTAAGCATTCAGCACACAAATTAAACTGTAAAGAAAAAGATGAAATAAAACTAAACCCCTCTTTCTCCCTCCTCTATAATGTAAAATAACAGACTTGCCTTAGATATTTCTGTCAAGGTAGAAATGGAGTTAAGATTATTTGGTTCTGTCTAATCTTGTTTTGAAGGTGAAGGATGATCTTAAATCAAACTCTTTTCTTTTTGAGTAAATATGGCACTTACCTGTTCCTCACGAGTATTTCCTTTCTTTGGCTGCTGCTTCCTCAAGTCTTCATATTTCTTCTTTTCCTCAAGATATTCTGCAACAATGCTGTTGGAAGCAGCTTCCTCTTCTCCATTAAGAAACCAAAGAAAACACACATTTTATTCAAAGATAATTGGGATACTTAAGTTTACATTAGTCATTTTACATATGCATCTTAATCCCAAACGTGCTTTTTCAAAACGCAACTGGACTTTTTTCTTGATGATTTTTAGCTTCTTATCCAAGAAGCTTCTTCAGGTCTGACCAAATGGTGGAGGATGGTAGCATTTATATTCCTTGCAGTCATCTGCTCCTTTGCATTCTTTCTGAAAGTCGTTGAGACCATTTGAAGGTTCATTGGTGCCCTCAGGGTCACCTGAATAATGCAAATAGGTGTGGGACTTTCTTGGAACTGCTGAAAGGATTGTATTGTAAATAGGAGATAGGTGGATCTCTCCCTTTCTGTTGAGAGAGGGTTGTTCAGTTTTAATGTAGATGGCCTCTTTGATCCCTCTTTCAAAACAGTAGTCCTCCCTTTCCAGAATAGAGTCTTTGCTGCCTTCAAAAGAGTGACTTTTGTCTTTCAAATGCAGATGGACTGTTGAATCTGGCCCTGATGGAACATGCGTTTATTAAGGTTGTCTTGTTTCTCCAATGCACAGATCTGCACATGGCTCATAGCATTGAACTGCATATATCACGTTGCTCAGTTTGTGTCTGGGTGTTTTATCCTTGGGATGCACAAGCTTCTGCCTTAAGTGTATTTTGGGTTTGAAATGTGTCTGTATATTGTGTTGGTTGAAAATCCTCCTGAGCTTATTCATTCCATATGTGGCAGGAATATTGGAAAAGCTCAGGAGGATTTTCAATCAACACAATATACAGATATCCTTCAAACCCAAAAATAAAGTCCAGTTGGTTTTTGAAAAAGCACTTTTGGGACAACCATGACCTGGATGACTGAGAATCTCCATAGACATACACATCTGATAAAATATTAACTTATTAACAGTGCAACCTTATGCAAGTTTATTCAGAAGACTCCAGTTTGACAAACTGAAATCCAGGCAATTAACAAATGACTATAATCAGTGTAAAGCGGTCATTATTGATTTAGAACTTCTAGAATCATTTAACCATCAATATTCTGTGGATAATACCATGTTTCCCCAAAAATACAACCTAACCCGAAAGTAAGTCCTAGCTTGATTTTTACATGTGCGTCCAATATGAGCCCTACCCCAAAATAAGCCCTAATTAAGACTCCACCTACTTCAGGATGCATGGTTACAATTAAGCTAGGGTGGGGATGGGGGGGGAATCATGATTTAAATCATGATTTAAATCACTAGTTAAAAGGCTTGATTTAAATCAACTCAATTTAAATCAAATTTTTTAAAGAGCAACTGTCATCTCTATTCTGGAGCAGCTCTTCCTCTGACCCCCATATTAGGACTCACCAACAGTCCTAATATTGCAGAAAATACAGCCTCATGCAACATAACCAAGTTCCATTTCATGCTGAATAAACTAAATTATTAATGCATCTTAAATAGAAAACCATCTTTAGATTTTTACTCCAAAAACATTTTATTAAAATAAATTTGATAAAAATGAAAAAAATCCAATTTTTTTTAAACCATCAATTTTTATCCACCCTGCCTACTTTCAAGACCTTTCTCACATGCCATGTACACATCTAGATAAACACTTGTTGCTCGGGAGGAAAGGTAAACTGGAGGATCAAATACACTTCACCAAAACTTCACCAAACAGCCAAACTGTGGTACAGTTTGGCTGACTTGAGTACAACTTCAGCTGACTCCAAATTTCCACATATGAGTTTTACATTCATAATGTTCTATCACGTTAGAAATATATACATAGATATACATAGTGGAATGTAGTGAATATATGTACTATATAATATGACTAGTGATGTCATAACATACCAACATAGGCAGGATACTTTTTTTGCTCATTGAGTTGGATGGTTAGTAAGAGAATAAATAATGACTTACGACATCTATTTTGCCCTTAAGACCACTCCCAGGGCAGTAAAACAATGAAGCTTAGTAAAATCTCCCAATGCTACTAGTCTGGTATAATAATACCTTCTGTAACTTAAGAATCACCCAAACTCCAATCAGGTAGACAGTATAGAAGTTTAAAAAAAAAAACACAGCTAGTCAGTCAATGGTGTTGATCTAACAGGCTAACTTTTGTTTCCAAATGTGTTTCTATCCTAAAACAGGCCTGAATCCAAATTGAAGTACATTCTGCTTATGAAGATTTTAGAATTCATCATCTATTCCTGTATATACAATACTTGCCAATTTTTCATGAACCTCAAAAGCAATTTTATTTAAAGAAGTATTGACAAATGTTTCAATGAATTTGTTCTTGTGCTGTGAAATTGTTCTTGTTTTTTTAGCTGAATCGTGTTTTTTTCTGTTCTGTCTTAAATAGAGGTTGTTTTGACTAATTAAGAGAAAATAGTCTACATATTTTCCCCCAAGCAATAATTTCTGAGCAGCAAATAGAATGTTCCCTTCTCCAGCCAGTTGGTAGAAATTACCAAATTGGAGTCGCTAAACAAAAAAATATTATAACAAGAGTTTGAGGATGGTCTGCCAGCTAGATAATATTAGTACAAACAAAACCAATGAGATAATATGTAAACACCTTAAATTAAAGGTTGAATAAGAGTCCCTTAAATGATGACTATATTTAAGATAAAGTTCTATAACCCAGTACATCTTACAGGTCATTGTTCAATAATACACACACAGGAACTAAATTTTAAAAAGTAAGAAAAATGCAAATGTAATATAATGCAATTCATTTAAAAAGGGTGATAAATACTTAACAGGAAATCACATGGTTGCATTAAAACCAGCACTAGATCATACAGATAAAAAACAAGTGCTTCCTTCTTTCTTTATCTGTAAGATGAGATTTCCTGCTTTGAGTAATACTTTATCTTAATCTAAATTACTCTTTTATTTAATGCCCATGATTAGCCTTACAGATTGTTGAATGATGCTGCCTTCAGGACTTGCCTTTTTAGCAACAGCCTATTGTAATCTAATGTTCAGGAATAAATATTGACATATTATTTTACCTGAGAAAACCACAAATGAACACAATAGCGAGAAGTACATTTCCTCCTCCTAACACAAAATCAGGTGCCAAAAATATTTAAAAACTGTTGGCACTTGTGCTTCTGCTACTCTGATCTCTAACTTAACTGTCATGGAAATTTAGAAATTAAAGTTGCTTTTAAAATGTTTGCACTTCCTAAGCTATTTGAAATCGTTTTTTTTAACAATATTACTTCCTGATTTTATGGGTAAGAATGCAACAGTGTTCCATACAAGACAGACATATTTCAAAGGAAGAACATTATTGATGGGCCAAAATATGGTAACCAAGTAGTAGTAAGAACATGTACTATATGCTCGCATCTAATAGGCAGATTGTGATCTGCCTCCAGGCACTTGTTTTCCTTACATATACATCTTATATGTAATAATCTAATGGGACAGTGTTGACAAGTAACGAAGCGGTGCCAACTCTTTTCTACAAAGAAAATGTGAAATTACCCCTGGCCCAAGAATATTTTCGTTTAAAAAAAAAAAGCAAGGAAATGATACACAATGATTTTTAGGAAAAATACCATTATATTTAGTTTTAAAGTGCATCACAGTAGCTTTGAGGTCAAGGGACTCATAAAACTCAAAATTAATAGCAGAATTAATGGCAGAAACTTAGACAATGTATCACGATGTGCAGTAATAAAACTATATAATTGAAAAGAGTAAGTCATCTGATTACAGTAAAATATTTGTAGTTGGTTGTGCAACTGCACACATCTCCGTGCATTCATTGGCACGTTTAAAGCAGGACAATGGTTGCACCATAAAAAGAGAGCTTGGGGAAGGAAACCATAAAATAAGAAAGCATTTCTGTTATTTGGCTTGAAAGTAGACTTCCATCCATATATTTATCATTTTATATCATAACCACAGCAATGATTATTGCTATTATTGCAGTAATCCAGTGTATGAATAACAAACACTCTTGCAGCTAACTAAGATTATTCTGAATGCTTTGTTCTGGTTAAAGGTAGCATTGAAACATTCTTATGAATAATATGAATATGGGGAACATAAAAGTGCATTTTGCAGTGCTTTATTCCACAATTCTAATGGATTATGGAATATTTCCCCAAATTTCAGGGGATGTGTTTGAAGAAACAAGTCAGTTCTGATTTTGGTGCAAACCAAGGAAAGTGGCCAGGACCCAACATTGTAAACATGTATAAGATAAAAGGCGAGCTTTTATTTTTATAGTATCAATAAAATTTGTTGCAGGACCTCGGTCTTTGTCACCTATCTTTGATCATCTCCAAAAGACACCACACGTCTGACTTTTATCTTTCTATAAATTGTACAGACAGCATTTTATGCCTTTCATGGACATAATCTAATAAGACACAGTAATTGAAAATATTGCTCAATATTCAAACATATTGATAGTTCTGTTTAGATTTTGTTGAAACATAGAAAATGGATGGCAGGAAAAAACCTTGTGGTCTATTGACTCTGCCCTTTGAGGTTTTTATTTTATTTTACATGTTTGTTGGTTGATGGACCTGTGTTTATTCCAAGCGTCTTATATATATTCAACAAATATTCAACAAATGTTGAATTTTACTCTTTGTCTTTTTTCCCAAAACTCAAATTGCTTTTACCCTACATTTTTGCAATTCACAACAGTTGGTCTGATAATGCACCAAAAAAGGGAACTGACTAAGGAATAGAACATTTGTTTAAGGAATAGAACATTTGTTTAAATCTTCATTTGTATAGGATTTAGCTTTATTGGATGCTAATTTGAATCAAACACTTATATTCAAAGCCACAAGAGAATGGTTTAGAAATATAATTTAGAGGGGTTTCTAAGCAAACAAATAAATCTACCATATTTTGGATCAACCAGGTCAACAAAGCAATTCAGACTAATTTATGGCAAGCCATTACAAGAAGAAAAAAACAGAATAAAACAAGTATATCCTCACTACTGTACATAAATGGGAAAAGGCTGTGCTATTGAATTTGTGCCCAGTGTTAACAGATATTCCAGCTGAATTGCCAAAATAACTGAAGAAGAATCCCTCATGAACCCTGGAACCACCAGTACTTCACTAAACCTTCTGTATTTCTCTTGCTTATAATCCAATACGGTGCTTTTGGGTATTCTCTTCCGCTGGTTGCCAGAAATTTCCCTTTTTAGCTTAAGAATTCAAATGATAGAATTGTTTCTATCTTTTTCATGTATCCATTTCCATTGGATTTGGTAGACACTGCATCTGCTGGAATACCTCTTTTTTCTTGCCTCCTATAGCACAAGATCGCCAGTCTTCATTGTTTACTTGTATAATGTCAGTATGTTAGCCGTAAAACTATAATAACAACATTAATGGCTTCTTTAGGTTTACTGTGAACATAAAGGTAAAGGTTTCCCCTGTGAATAAGCTGTAGAGCTTATTTTCCTTTTTACTCAAGCAAAAACAGGAAGGGATACATTATCATAATTATTACTATAATATCCAGGATCTATATTCTTGATGCAACAGATCAAAATTTGTAAACCTGTAAAAGCTAATATAAAGGTGGCTTGCTCTTTTTACTTTGTGCATGAAGGAATAAGCAAAGTAAGAACAATTGGGCTTATATGTACCAGCATGCTACTGATGAACAAGAAGTCAGATGAAGTAAAAATGTGTGCTTCCCAGGGGTGGACTGTGGATTGTTTTGCTGCCGGTTTGCTCGCACAGCAATAAAAAAAATAGCTTCTGCACATGTGCAGAAGCAAAATCCAAAATGGCGGCACCCACGGAGACATCGAAGAACCGGCTCTGTAACATCATCGATGAGTTACTATCGGTTCTAAAGAACTGGTTAGAACCGGTAGGAACCCACCTCTGGTGCTCCCCCCCCTTAGGTTATGTCTAATTGCTGATTTGACCTTCAAAAACCTTATCTTTAATACATCTGTTAAGTTTCAATGTACCACAGTATTCATAATTTTCAAGAGATGGCACAAATACCATCAATAAGCTTGCCATTTAAATTAGATTCATGAGGTTTTTAATGACACGTCTTCCTTTTTAAAAAAAAATCAGATTGTTTAGCTGCAGTATTATAAAACAACAAAAACAGAAGAGAGTAACGAACATAATATTTGATGTCTCCTGGCGTTTTTGCATTAGCAAAAAATACTTAAGCAACTGAAATTGGGAATCAATTTAACTGTCAAAGAAGATAACAGGCAAGGAATGAGCCACGCATTACATGAGAATGTTATGTTCTCCTAAGGGGTTTGAAAGCATAGTGATAGCTATCATTATTTAACTAAGTAACAGAATTTCTTCCCCTGCTAATACATGTTTGCTGAAACCTACATTCTAGGGAGGCAAAACTCAGTTTACTTAACTCATATAGAATAAGCTGTTGGGAAAACCAGCATTAAAATTAGCTTTTCTTAAGCGAAGTTTAAGAATAGTTTAACATCATGCTTTATAAGGAAATGTATCCTATTTATTAGAATATGATTGCAAGAAGTGATACTTTGCTTCATCTTTTACCTTCAACCTGATCCTCTTTCACTTTTGAGGGATTTTCTTCTTTCTTTTGCTTTGCCTTTATTAGTTCACGTTTCAATTGGCGAACTTCCTTCCGTAGTTCTTCACTGCAAGAACAATGTTTAGATAAATTCTATTTTCTTAAAAAGATAAAGTCAGAGGAAAATAGACACAAAATTAATAGTTGACGAATCTGTATTCAGACATGATAATCATAATTTGATTCTGTCAGCATAGACAGAAACTCTGCTAATATAACAGGAAATCGAACTATTAATTAAAGAAAACATCTTAACTGGACATTATAAAAGGTTCTGAACTTCAGTAAATTCCAGCCACTAAAAATTTTGAGGTGCCTTTTTAAAACTGAAGCAACCAAGCAACTGTTCTGGTAGATTACAATGACCTCTTAGAGTTATAATACCTATTTCATTTTTATCCCTACAAATTGAATACTTAACACATTACTTAAATATAGGATTATCACCAAACATACTAATGAATATTTCCCAGTGGATACTTTAAAGTAGAATATGTGAACGCCTCTTACATCTGCTCCTAGAAAGACAACCTTGGATTACAGGCTGCAATAGCTTCAAAGATTGTTACAAAATGGCCTGGCACTCCAATTCCAAAATTCATTTACAAAAATAACCAAACTGCAGAAGTAAAATTTCCTAGTAATTACCAAGAAAACCAAAGGAAAAGGGCATGTTAGCCTTTATTATATACAAATAAAGATGCACTTTTAGCATCAAATAAAAAAAAATAGCACCAGCAATCTTAGGTGGCATATAAATTTAATAAATTATCTTTATCTTCAGCTTCACTTGCCATGTTTTTAGTTTAAATTTTATGTATGTTTAATCTATGCAATCCTTTTGTTCTCTCTTTTACTTTCCAATACTAAGAGTTGTTTTCTAGTGCAAAGCTCTCTAAGGTCTCAGTATTTATACCAGTGGTGGGTTGCTGTCAGTTTGCTAGAACCAGGAGCGGAAATTTGCCCCCACTCGCTGAACAGGCAGCGATGGCCAGCTAGCCACACCCCTGAACCGGTCCTTTGTCCTGAAATTGGTACTCCTGGACGAAATTGCCTTGAAAAGAACCCTTCTGCGCGTGCGCAAAGCCTCTTGCGCATGTGCATAGGGTTTTATACCCGGAAGCGACTGGGATGCAAAACGCGCACTACCGGCACAACCCAAACTGGTAGGGAAGGTAAGAGGAACCTACCCGATTTATACATATTGGAATCTGCAAACTAGTCTATGAAATCTCACAAATAGCAGAATTTAATGTCAATTTTAAAAAATCAACAGAAGCCATAAAGTCAAGGGATACAGGTATGATGGGGACGCTATCCTGTTAACCCCAGTGTATTTTGCTGGATACAATAGAGACACTTCTGTATTGTTGTCTATTCTATGCTGGGATCTTCTATGGGTAAACTAATGACCTCACATCCAGGGATTATCAGTCTGGATAATTCATTCAGAATTTACCACTATAGAGTTAAAGAGCATTATTCAAGAGCAGGCAGCCAAATCTGAAATAATAGATGCATTAAAGGGCATTGTCAGTGCTGTGGGGTTAAGCTAACACAGCACATTCCAGGATTAGCTCTGACTGTAACTATTTGCTCTAGGTTTTCATAATGGTAATTCAACTTCATTTTAATAAATAAAAGCAACAATGACAAAATGAGACTTAAACAAAAGATTTGCATTTCTTTTCTTATTTGAAATTGAATACTTATAAGAAGTTATGTTATCCTTAGATGACATCAGTGGCATATTTTATTAATTACCAAAGAGCCAAAATAATAACTTGCAGGAATAAAAATAGAAGTCACTAAGCTGTCTAGGCAAAAAAAAAAAAATGCTGGGTGGAAATCTAATGCCTCAGGTCTATGTGTATTTACTAGGGGAATAAACCAAACTGAACTCAAATGGGATTTTCTTCTGAGTAAGCATGCATATGACTGCATATACACGATAACATTGCTTTTTCTTTGTGGGTGTGAAACAGCCCTGTGGATTTATTGACATAGACTTTAAACCACTCACTCCCCAGCCACAGGAAATCACTGAAATTGCATTTCTCTGAGGAGGTCCCAATATCTCAGCAAAATGTCAGCACTCCCAACATTCTTTCTTAGAATGCTGACTGCAACATTTGCATATCTGTAGTGTACATTTACTCTTACAAAGTATTTACAGCACAACTCAAATAGAAAATGGTGATTTTTTCATTGCATTCAGTTTACACCAACCTCAATTAAGTACAGGTAAGTCCTCGATTTATGACTACGATGGAGCCCAAAATTTCCATTGCTGAGTGAGACATTTGTTACATGAGTTTTGCTCCGTTTTACGACCTTTCTTGCCTCAGTTGTTACGTGAATCACTGCAGTTGTTAAGTTAGTAATCCAGTTTTTAAGTGAATCTTGCTTTCCCATTGATTTTCCTTGTCAGAAGGTCGCAAAAGAGGATCACATGGCCTTGGGACACACCAATAGTCATAAACGTGAGTCAGTTGCTAAGTGTCTGAATTTTGATCACATGATCATTGGGATACTGCAAAGGTCGTAACTCTGAAAAATGGTAACAAGTCACTATTTTCAGGGCCATTATAACTTTGAATTGTCATTAAATGAACTGTTTTAAGTCGAAGCATGTTAAGCTGTCATTGATTTGGACTGTAATGTTACTTAGCTGCTCAAATTCTTCCTGAAAATGATCTGAAATTGAAATTGTAGCTATTGACAAGGTTTTTTTAATTTTTAATTTGGAGAAACTTTCTTCATGATTTGTCATGCAATTAACATTTTGTGCAGAATAATTAAACGTTACTTAATTTAATCAGTGGGTTTAATACACTCTTTTGAAGCTTGATGTTTTCGAGAAACAATAAGAATGTTCGGTTATTACTACTTAAAGTATACCTTCAATAGGACTTATAGTGTGACTAGGAAATAAAGTTCATGTGGATGATCAGCTCTACAAACATTTTCTTCTTTTAATTTAATTAAGAAAATATAGATCCTGGGAAGATGAATCGGCTGTTAACTGCACAAACAATTAAGTCAAGTGTGTTCTTGATTTGTGATATTGTGAGAGAAGCCACTTAACTATTAACTCATTTCCCCTATCAAAATCATACTTTGTGTACAGGAGACTGATTATTAACTCTACAAACACTTTCTTTTAAAATGTATTTAATTAAATGTAGATGTTGGGAAGATGAATAGATTGTTAACTGTACAAACACCCCAGTCAAGTGTGTTCCTGGGCTGAGATATTGGAACACAATAATTTCTTAACTATTACCCCATTTCCCTTTTCAAGATCTTACTTGATTTGTGTATTCCTGCTCCAGTAGCAGAGATGGTAGTCTGTTGATTATAAAAATTAACCTCTGTATTGAGAATGTATAGGTATATGCAAAAAAAATTAACATACCGCTCTCAAACATAATACGCAAAACCAATATATTGAATATATCGTTCCAGTTCAACTTTACTTCATTAAAATGCACAAACATTTGAAAAATGTAGTCAGGAACCTTCTGAGCAATTTGGTTGTACTTTCCTCAGAATTGTTTCCTCATTATTGGAAATAATAAACCAACGTGAATCATGATTAAGAAGTAGGCATTTTAGGATTAATGTCATGGAAGAAAAGCTTGGACTTTTTTCTTTGTAGACATCAGCACATGCAAAAATTAAAAGCTCTGTGATGTAGGTTGGACTGAAAGAGTTCAATTGGCTCAGAGGTAACCAATAAACATGACTGACAGCAAACTTAAAGCTGGGTCTCACCAGTACAGTCTAACATCTTAATTACCACACCACACTGACTATTCTAGTATCTTATTTATTATTTTAATAAAAACTCATCCATTGACAGAATACGGCTTTTACCTGAGGGAAAAGTGTAAAGAAATAGGTAAGATTATACTGCCACTATTTGAGAATATTTTGTTCAAGTGTAAAAAAAAAAGTATTTGAGCTGTATATGTATGTTGATATATTTGAAATTGTTCACTATATTCTGGATTATTGTAATGAATTCAAGATTAAACCCTTACCATTATCTACAAGAATAAAAGTTACCAAATAATTTCATGGTATTCATCTTCTTGTGAAGTTTCTAAGGTGCCCTAGGAATTTTTTTGTGTATTATTGCTTTTACACTTTTACAAAACAGACCTTATTATTTTCCTGCAGAATAAGTGTTTTGGATTATTTGAAAAGTGCTGTTACTGCATATTTTAATGTTTCTTCTTGATACAGCTCATGCAGCAAACATAACAAAACAAAAACAAAAGTATATACCTCTCCAAGTTTTCCTGAGTTTCAAATAAGCATACCCAACCGACATGACTAGCAAATGGATACAGAGATTGTAGAGCAAAGTCTATGCCACTCCAAAACTAGACTTATTTTAAAGACAAAATCCCACACATACATTCTACACTAGAATGAGCAAAAATATAAACCCAGAAACTGGAATGCTAAAATTTCACATCAAAATCCCTCAAATGTTGCTGAACATTTTACATTACCTGCCTATCATGCTTAACAGAGACTTGCCACCAAGGTTGTGCATTTGGCTGACTTCAGCAGATTGGGGCATGAAACCTCTCCCTAACCCCAATTCTCCTAACATTCATAGCTTCAGACTTTATTATCTCTGCTAGCTGTCTGCTGATAGAATGTCTTACTCAACAGGTCTCACCTTTGACTAATTCAGATTCATTGGCAGGCTAAGAAGACTTAGAACTTTAGAACTTGAAGAATGTCTTTGCTATTTGGTAAATAAATATTACTACTTCTTTTTTTCATTATTAAGTGTTTTACAAATATTAAAAAAGATTCAGAATGATCCTTGGAGCCAAGTCTTCCTTCTACTGAAATTAGGAAGCCAATGTAAAAACAAAGTACCGTATGTACCTTTTTACTCCCAAAAAGAGGGTGAAAACTTGGGTGCATCTTATACACCGAATGTAGCCCCACCCAGCCACCCCC
>JANHFT010001554.1:237545-257167 GCA_032467955.1 Pseudoxenodon macrops
TTGTTTTCTTGTTTTTGTCCCCAAAAACTAGGTGCGTCTTATACTTCGGTGCGTCTTATACTCCAAAAAATACGGTAATATAAATTACTTTTGCAGGTGTTATCTATTAACGATAATCTGTAATCTGATAACTGATTTAAACGTAATTGTATAGAATACACTGCTTTTCCAAAATCCATCTATATATGGAGACAAAAAAGCTTTTGATTCCGTAAGTGAAATTATTCAACAACTGTGACTAGAAGGGGAGGGGGAATTCCTATTAAAAAAACAAAATAAAACTATGAAACCAATCTGTGTGAGAATTATAAATTAGTTTTTATAAAAAGCCTGAATGATAGAGAAAATGGACATATTTTCTTTTCAAGTAGCCTTTCATGCAACTTTCTTCCTTAAAATATGAGAATCAATAAACCATGCAAATTGGTGACTGAAAAACTGCCAACTATTCTCTCTATTCAAGGCTGCTACAGAAAGTCAGTTCCCATTTCTGCTACCTGAGTCTCCCCATTCACTATTAAGCAAAGTTCCTGTTTGGATTATGTTAATATTAGTGTCTCATGATGTAAAAACACTCTTAATATTAATAGTGTAGGGTGGATTAGTCACCAGACATTACAGTTTACATGCTGTACTTTGCAGACTGAAGTCACTTCCATTAAGGATAAAAACTTTCTTGTTAGGATCCAGAGCTGAAAAGAACTTAATGATTCAAAAAAGGAACAACGTGTTAATATGCCATGAGATGCTGGATGTGCATTTGTGGGAGACTAAATTAAATTAATGAAGGCTAAGTTCTGAAGCAAAACTGATGTAACTTGCTTGAGACTTTCAGACAGCCTAACAGCTAACATTGTGGTTTTCACCACTCATAGGTTGTGGATATGCAATTTAAAAGATATGCTTTTAAGAAATAGTTCACTCATTGCCACCAGTGGTGGGATTCAGCCAGTTCGGACCGGATCAGGCGATCCGGCAGTTTGACTTGCGGGTGGGCCACCCACCTGGGTACAAACCCACCTGGGTATAATCCTGTCTTATATTGCTGTGTTTTTGACCCCGCACGCGAGCGAATTGCCGTGTTTTGTGACACCGCATGCTCACATTTCCGGTGCTGGGCGAACCGTTTGTTACAGTATGTGAAGTGCACCTCTGACTACCACTGTCTTTTCAACTGCATATTGGATATTACATGTGCAGCTTTTATTCTCCAGCGAGTTAACATTCTAGAAGTTCATTAGATGTTATTGGTGTTACTGTTTTACTACTATCGTGTCTTGAAATGAAATGCCATGTCTTCAGAAAGCATGCTATAGTAATGCCTATGCTAATGGTGTGCAAACGGTATAATACACACACCAGTTACTTCATGTTTTCTCCAAGCAGAAAAAGCAATTGTCAGTATGGAAAATCCCCACTCCAGAAAGGAAGAATACTCTTGTGGTTGTAACTTCCTTTACATCTGTCAAATAGCCCTGATTTCTATTCTGCAGGTGTTAGATATCCTTTTATTTACACTTCATTTAAAATAAATAAACCATTTATTGCTATGTTTTCAGAATGTTGAGCAGTTACCTCTAAATAATGATCCTGCGAGATGAGCAGCTTATAAATTTGATAAATAAATAATCCCACTTCCAATAGTTAAGATGAGTAGAGTACCGTAAAACATTCCTGTTTCGTTCAAATAGTTTCAGATGCTAATATTGTGAATCTAGGTAGGCATCTATCTATATGATTGCCATGGGTTTGGTATTCTTGTGGAATACTACATGCTGATCTAAAATATTCTTGGGCCACTTTTTCAGGAAGCCGACTTTTAAGAGAGCTAATAGCAGAAATAAAAATAAATTAGGACTGTGTGCAGTTATTGCACACTGTCTTAATTTATTGCCATTTTGTGCCTAAATCAAGAATTTGGGGTTTTTCATCCAATTCTACATTCAGGTTTTTCACTGTTTGAAACGAAGGCTAATGAGATCAGACAAACATTTGTGACACAGCAGCCTTCTTCCTAAACCTATATTGAATGCCGGTTCTCTAACATTGGATGAGGGAACCTGGTGCCTAATATTTTGTCTCAACTTATTATCCTTCTAACTTGCATGGCAAATAATAAAGGAATGCAAGAGCCCAGAACATCTAGAGGGCCCTTCACTATCTTACATGATCATTTTACAACCAAACATAGCTCCTATTCAAAGAATATTTTGTATTGATGAAAGTATATTTAATTTCACCATTTTAAATTTATGTGCAGGTTTTTAAAATGCCTAATAGTTTTTTTTTAAACCATTGCAATTATTACTCCAGCAATGATGGCTTTAAATAATAATTGTTGCCTAGTTTTCTGAAGTAATATCCCAACTATTTCTAGCACTCCAATCCGTCTGATTTTTTCCCTGTCTTTTCAGGCTGCAGGAGGGAAGAGAAGTCTTATACCTCCAGCACAATACTGCAGACGACTTTTCAAAACTGTTCAAATTTCAAAAAATGCCTTGCTGGGAGCTATTTCATGGATTGGAAGCCATTTGGCAAGACTAAGCCCTAAACCTTGCAGTATGTGAAATTAGTTGCGCAGTTCGTTCCACGGAATAGATTCTCTTTTTATCCTTAAAAGATGATCCAAACATTTTAAAATAAATATATAATAAGCTAGCAAGCATTCTTGGGGGAAAAAAATTAAAATATCAACTTAATTTCCAGCAGTATATGAATCTATACAATAAAAAGCTTCTCCTTGGTACATGGTTAGAACACTTGCTATTAGCTTTTGCCTGCTGTTTCCCAACATCTGACAAGAATTTACAACAGATGGAAATGATTCTATGTTGAACAGCACACCCTTCATGTTCTCCAGTCTGCAGACTTAATAACAAACATACCAAATCTGCTTAAACAATAGCCTTGGAAAGGGTAGATGGGTAGAGGCTCAGCCTTTTTGTGGGCCTGCAATAATGGAAAAGACACTAGATCTTCACTGCTGCCATGAACATCATGGTTTTATGTCAACCCACATTAGAGTCTAATTCCAGATATTCTGCACTATGAGGCACAAAAAAGGGGGTCAGGCACCCATCTTTTCCTCTACTTTACACAATTTGAAGTAAAAATTGCAATGAAAGCTTCTTTTTTCCCCATAGCATAATGTTAGAAATAATGGCAGAAAGATAATGGTAATCTGACATTGAAGATAAAACAAATGTTAATCAAAATATAATGTATATCAATACAGGAAATTTTCTATAGCACGGGTGTCAAACTTGCCACGCCACGTTGCCGTCACGTGACGTATTGTGATATTTTTCCCCCTTTGTGGAGCTGGGGTGGGCGTGGTTATGTACGGCGCATCCGGCCCAAGAGCCACTAGTTTGACACCCCTGTCTATAGCAAAAATGCACAATCTGTCACTACCAAATACATGCAAATACTTAAAGGAGCTTTTTTGATTCTCAAATCAACCAAGTCATTTAAAAAAATGGTAAAGCAACAACATTGGGCCTATTCATAGAAACAGCCATTTTCATACACACAGCAGCTCTATTAGAAAAGTAACTGGATAGTCTGAGCTAATCATTACTTTTCAGCTCAATATCCATTAATCAGACCAAAAAAAAGAGTAAAACCATGACCTCAGATCTGACACTTTTAAATGTCATCTACCAAATACGTGTTGGAGCTGTTCTGCATCTTTTGGTATCTGGTATTAAGCAAGAAAGGCCAAATTAATCATTTGGGAGGTGCACTAGACAGAGTGGTATGAACATTGTTATTTAAAAAATTCATTTTTCCCCTTGTTATCGGGGGAAGTAAATAAGTTTTCTCATTCTTCCTTCTTAAGTCAATTTTAGGAATTCCACCAAGTTTTATGTGTTTCTTGCCTCAAAAACCAGGGGGAAACTGTGGCCACTGAAATTTACAAGTCAGACTCTAGGGTCTGCAAGACCAGAGGGCTATAGATAGTCCCTATCTGATTTATTGTAAGTGCTGAGTGTGCTTAATATGCTATGTGTGTAATTATTTGTTAGTTAGATTTATTCTTCCCTTTCTCCAATTGTTCAGTGTGGAATACACAGCAGTACTGTGCAAAACATTTCAAATTCAAAATGTTTCAATATTAAAATGGGCCGTTCTGGCCTTGCAGGATGTGTTCTGATCTTGCTAGAAGTATTTCAAGTGCAAAATAACTGGGATTTATCTTCTAAAAATGTAGCTGGATTCATATATCACATCAAGCTATAACACAATGTTTGGGTTTAGCTAAACTTGTTGTGTAAACCTAGCCTTTCTTATTTATTTTTCAAACCATGGCTTTTTATGACACATACATTATTACTGAAGACAAGTTCTTGTATTGCTCCCCAGTTCCCAAAGTTGGAAAATGGAAGCTGGAAGAAGAATACTTTCTGCAATAATGTTGTGCTACGTTACCACTGAAGTTGCAAAGTACACAGAACTACCCAAGTAACCAACTTTCTTTCACAGTATTAAGAACTAGATATCATGTTCTTCCTTCTCACTGACCTGATATTTGATTTCTCCCCAGAATTTGAAAAACAAGCACACTAGAAAGCAAGTAGAATGAGTGCTCATTTACTTCCCCTTGTAAAAGCAACGTCTGTCATTACTACCTTCTCTTGTCCTCCATCCTTACAATGGTAGCTACCTGTATTTAATCACAACTGTCATACAGGTATCTAGCAGGTTACCCACATTGTCAGCAATTATGTAAAGCAGACAGACAGAAAAATTTAAAGTTATCTAACCACCATCACTGAATCAACCCTATTCTATATGTAGTCCTCCTTAGCAAATGCTTTGCTACCATCTTAGATCTTTTTCTCACAGAGGCTTCAGACAGCACACATATTTTCTCTTCTACTGTTCCTCATGCAGTGTATCCTATGGATATAAGACAATAAAAGCAACCATAAAATAAATAAAGTAGGGCGCAGGTATAAATTAGTTGAATGAACCGCTCAGTTTCAATGCAAAGTCATCCCCAAGAGCAAGTTCCTGAAATAATAAAAATTCTGAACCACATTATTTTCCTGCATTTAATTAAAAACAAGAAAGAATTCATTTTCATGGGGAGAAAAACAGAATGTCAGTGGCAAGAAAAAAGGGAAAACAAAATCTTTATCACTTTATTAATATAACATGTCTTAATTGCAGTTTTTCAACTGTTAGATACACGATAACCATTTTTATACATTGGCAAACCTATTTCCATTGTTTTTCTGATTGCCTGGCCATATATTACACAGGTAAATGGCCAAGCCTGGGCCTGATGCCCAGAAGTTTTGAAGAATTGCACTGTGAAACAATCCAGCCTTTGTTGAATGCAGCAGTCTGCTAGCAGAATTCTTCAAAATGAAATCATTCTGTTGGTTTACCAAACTTGTTAGAGTCGTGCTGAACTTCAACAAAATAAATTCTTTTGGGGGCAGACTAAATAAGAGTTACGTAAAATGGTTTTCGTTTCATATCAAGATTGACTTGTAGTATTTTAGTCAGCCACAGAAAACCAGACAGGAGCATTTATTCTCAGAGGTATGCTAAATCACATGGCTAATCATTTCTTGTGGTTTTGTTTTGTTCTCTCAAATGTTGCTTCTCTGGATTCAACACTATAACTTAACACTGAAGAGTGAATGTTAAAAGTATTTTTGAAAATCTTGCCCATAAATATATTACAGATATTCAGCTACAATGATACAAGCATAACCTACAACTTTATAGGTCACTAGCAATAGCACTTATATACCACTTCACAGTGCTTTACAGCCTTCTCTAAACGGTTTACAGAGTCGGCATATTGCTCCCAATAATGTAGCTCCTCATTTTACCAACCTCTGAAAAATGGAAGGCTGAGTCCACCCTGAGCCACTCAGAATTAAACTCCTGGAGTGAGCAGTAAGTTAGTCCTGCAGTACTGGATTCTCTATCAGATAGATCTGTTCTCTATAACTACACCTTCTAAAGTTCTCCTATTTACTGTATATCTGTGCTGCAACAGCAATATTAATATTAATGTTAATCATACTTCCAAGTATATGCAGAATGCATTTGCTTCAACCATGAATAGTTCCAAACTCATCTCACTTACCTAAAATTCAGAAGTAGAGTTTCCTTTTGGGGAACATAGTACAGCTTCCATTAAGATCAAACACTCTCTTGGAAATGAACCACTACTCACATTTCAACAGCATTAAAAAGCTTTTCTTCTTTTTATAATGAATTAGGTTTGTCTGGAGAAAATAATTCATCTAGGCGTCTCCAAACTTGGCAACTTTAAGACTTGTGGATTTCAACTCCCAGAATTCTGAAGCCAGTATGTTGTATTTATGTTGTATTTGTTATCTATTCATGTTGTACTTAGTATTTTTTTGGGATCTGTAATATTGGGATCTTTATAATATTTTTATAAAATGGAAGATTTCTGTGGGAACTATTCATCCTGGAAATATGGGCCACATTTCATGGGATACTCTGTACCATTTTCTATTTCCTTTATCCATTAAAATAAAGATGATCAAAGAACTCAGGGAAGAAAGTTTTAGATTATATTTTAGGTTCTATCTTTTATTTCTGCCCAACCTATCATTTATGTGCACAGAGGCCACTACTCTATGCATGTGTGCATACATCATGGTGAAGAAAAGGGGAAATAGAACAAGAATAAGCAGTTCAATCAGCTGAACATATATAGGCACAGTCAGTCACATAAATGCTAAATACAGAATTGGAAGGGAAAAAAATAGAACAACAAGAGAAACAAATACACAAATGTTAAACGCATTGTTTAAATGCTCAACTAAAATTATTGCTGCAAAATCCAATCCGGGTTGGTCACTGGGACCAGAGGTTTAGTCTTCTGAGCTTTTAGACTCGTGATGAAGCCCATCCTCAGACATTTCTCTCCTGAGTACACACTCTCCATGTGTACGTTCCGGTAGAGAGAAGTTCCCTAGGGATGGACTCCAGCACAAGTTCAAAAACTTGAAAGACTAAAACTCTGGTCTTGGTGACCGACCCAAATTGGATCCTGCAACATTAACCCGGACACGTATATTTGCCTCCATTCGTGACATTATTGTAACTGACAGTAACAATTAATTGCTACTCAATTTCTTATTAAAAATATAACCCACAACAGTATTTAAGCAACATTTCTTTATAATTCTATAATAGTGATTTCTCAAGCACTTCAAACACTGATACTGAGTTATAGTATCTGAACATTCAATACATTAGCAGTCAGTGATATTATCTTCTAAGACTGTTTTCTAAATTTCACAAGAAACAATCCATTTCCTTATTGCTTTGATATTTTCAAAATGCATTCCAGAATAAATGAAAAAAGAAAAAGAAACAACAAGAAGCCTTGTATATTAATGATTAGATTCAAAACAGTTAAGTACCCATGCACTGCAAATCATAAGAGGAAATTTTCAGCACAATTTCTAGTGGAATGTTTTGCCTAGTGTTTGAGATATCATTCAAAATTTAACACAGGACTTCTGAAGTTAGTGTAAAAAAATATTACTATGATATTTTAAATACAGAAATGGAACAGTCAGAAATTCATAATATGGTTTGTTACTAGAAATTTGTATATGCAAGTTACTGTTTTTCCTGGCAATTTATAATAACTAAATATAGCAGAAAAAGTTAAATGAAGCCAATATAATGAAACACAAATATCTCAAGGAGAAACGTTCCAAAAATTAGCAGCTCAAATACCAGAAAATCAGGGTCTCTGGTCCAACATATATTTTCCTAGAAGAAAGCTGCACATACTGGGACTTCGAAATAACAATGCCCAGAATTGCAATTAAACAAAACAATTTTTAAAAAAAGAATCCAAAATTACAATCCTATTCAGGTTCACTGCTGTTGTTTGAATTTATAATTTGCTGCTCCTTCTCCAAGAGATACTAAGCAATACATATGTGTCTATTCCCTTCCACATCCATCCTTCATACATAGCTATATAATTCTGTAAGATACAGGTTTAGTGTCTGGTCCAAGGCATGAACTTCATGGCTAACAGGTATTTGAACCTGAATTCCAACAGTCTTGTCCTAACATTCTAATATCACAATATATCTTCTTTCATTCCTTCAATCACAATATGCAAATTATTGGGAGTGTGAAATCTTGGATCATAATATTGAAACATTTAATCTTAACATATAATATCTGAATTTTCTAAGAAGTATGTTATCATAACCTAGAGCATAATTATTAGTGCTAAGCAGTTCTGAATTTTTTTTTAATGTGTAGCATTTCATTGCTGTTCCTTCTCTCTTAAGCAGTTGCCACATTAACTGGAAGAAACCATTAGAATTCACATTGGATATTCACCAAAACTGCTGTCTTGGTGAATATCCAAGACAGGTTTGCCTTTTCATTCATTAGCAGATTAGGAAAAGGTCTCACCGTATGCATCCATAATTTTATTTTGCAATGTATTCTCCATACAGCCTATGGAGAGGAGAGAAGGATGTAAAACAAGAGATATATGGTAATAGTATTTGATTAATTTAACCATGTACGTCATCTCTCCGATTCTCAAATTTACAGTACTGAGGAGTGATACAATAAAGAGTAAGACTTCAGTCAAGATTGTTTCTTCAATGTGAAAAAACAGAACCCACAGAAGCTCTAGCAGTAAACTGTCATCCAGTAATTGTTACTCTTGGGAAATAATATAAAAATTTATGCAGGAATTATAAAATGTGATTTGTTAACAACTTAAGATGACAACGTATATATTGTTTACTAAAAAAATACTACAAAGACCAGCCAATTGTGGCATTTGATCTACAGAACTGATGGTTCAAAAGTGGGGGACCCTCACTTGGAAATCGCAAAAAAGCTCTATCAAATCTGTAATGTTTAAATCAAATTCGTTCACATAAATCCCTGAGATTATACACAAAAGAATGTATTGTCAGCCACAAACAGACTTAATGTACTAAAAGAACCCCACCAAATGTTAAATATATCCTCCAATTACCAAGAGGTTACCCACTCCCATATTACACCAGAGGAAATAAGTTTGAGCTTAGCATAAACCTTTTCACTGATTTGAAGAAAAAAATGGCAAAGTCATTTATTAGGAAAAAATATGTTATAGAGATTAATATGCATTCTCAAGACACTTATCACAAATACAGAGATACAAATCAAAATACTGTTATGTCAAAACGTCTAATACTTCTAATACTTGCTTGTTCATTGTTTGATTCTTAAAAATGATTTGCCTTGACCCTATAATCCATCCTCAAGATGTAACATCACACAAAATATTTAATTTTGTTTTATAAAAGTTAGGTTGCATTTGCCTGAATGTATCCTTGAAATATGTGCAATCAATATCTGTGGCCATGAAATGAACACAGTAGGTAGTCCTTGAGTTATGACTATGACTGCAATGGAGTCTGCCCATCATGGTTGTAATTCATGATGGCTGTAAACTGAGTCACATCTTCAACTAAATAATGAAATAAATTGACTGTCCTGATTTTATGACCTTTTTGCAGTGGTCATTAAGTAAATCTGTAATCATTCAGAGAATGCCGCAGTCATTAAGTAAATCAGTGGTTCTCATGGGCACAGTTTTGCTGAAAATTGGAAATAAATGCCAGTTTTCAACAGTGTCATAAAAAGAACAGCTGCACTGACAATAATTTGGAAATGGATATTACAATATAGTTCAGTTTCCAAATTATTAGTTTATCAAAATATAAGGTAAAAAGAAAAAAAAGGACTGACTTCCAACTCATTTTAGTGGAGTACACTGATATTGTAAAACAGTAATGAAAACAACTTTCCTGCCAAAACAGGGCAATGAAAAGTTGAATCAGAAATGTCACCAGAGAAATATTGTATTGTATAGTACAATATACAGTACAGTACAGTGATGACTAACCTTTTCCGAACCGAGTGACCAAAGCGTGGCCGACCCCCCAAAATGCAAAGCACATAGCCCCCCGTGCATGCGTCCCGCATGCGTGCATCCCCATGTGCACCCACCCTGCATGCATGCATATTTATAATTATAATATAATTATATTATTTATAATTATAATATAATTATAACATAACATAACATAATATATACATAACGTAACATAATAGAATGGAAATATAATAAAAACAGGTTTCCCAAAATGCGCTTCTACTTCAGCACTCTCATACTAGTCATCACCTCATTGCTCCTGAAGATCACTATTATTTTCAAATGAAAAGATAACTTTGAGTTGAGTTACAACCACAATTGAGTCTGAAATTTTGAGTGTAAGTAAAGTGGACTCAGTTTTATGACTGTTTTTACAATGGTTGTTAAGTGACTCTCCGCTGTCATTAAGTGAATCATATGCATACAATGCTTATTGTATAAGCATACAATGACATGCCTACAGGAAAGGGAACCCAGTCATAGATACAAACTGGTTGCTAAGTGCCTGAAATGTAATTGTGTGGCGTGGAAGAGGGTTATGCAGTAGTTGTAACTTCAAGGATGGGTCATAAGTAACTTTTAAAAAATCTGTTGTAACTTTAAATGTAAGTCAAGGGCTACCTTGTAATCTATATCTTTATATAGTCAGTGGATCCACAAAAACAATCTCCTGACCATTGAGAATTGTTCCAATTTCTCCCAAAGTGTCCCTCTGGGCCACTAAATCAAAAATGGTCTGCAAAGGTTATAGTATATATCCTTCTGCAGAAGAAGACATATTTTTATCAGTCAGGTGAAGTCAAATTAGACCTTGGTCCAGTAATTTTTAAAAAAGGGAATAGATGATCACTATTTCTAAAATATTTTAGATGGGCTCACACATTTTCACATTTCTGCAGGCTCTGAGTGTACTGGGGCTTGTAACAGAGAGCAAGAGTATACAAGGGTAAACACATCCACACACCTACATATATTTCCACATGAGTTAGTTATAGACTATTACCACTTCAAACTTCACATACTTTGGGAATTTCACAGATTCATACACATCCAACAACAAAGTCTGAATGAAAACATTTCCTCACAGAATTTCTGGAAATCAAACCGCCTTTCCATGGGGTAAATGAAAAGCAGTTTTTCTCAAGGGAATCTCAGCAGCCTTTTAAGAGCTGAAACGAAATGCCAGTTTAATTCAAAATTGGGGAAGAAAGAAATGTGTACAAATAAGCTGGCACTGTTTACTTTCCAAAAGATTCCAGAGACAATTCAATTGGCAGTTTATAGATAATCAATCTAGGATTGATAAAGATTATAGACTAGACCAGGAAATGGAGTGAGAATGTTTCAGACTTTCAAATTGGGTGAAAACCATACACACTGGGGAGACAAACTCTGTAGTAGTGTTGTCCCAGGTGGCCAAAACCATGAAAAAGAACTGCCCCTGAAGAGAAAAGATTCTGGCATCAAGTCACATCTCTAAACTATGTGTCTGTAATTTCAGAATTCATCAACAGTCCAGAGCCATAATAGAATTTGGTTTTAAATAAATACATCTGGAATAAAACACAGAAGAAAGGCAGTTATTATTGTTGGCATTTCATCTAGAGGGAAAATCCTGGTCTAGATAAATATTACCTGAAGAAATTTTATTTTAATTCACTGTTACAAGTATTTCAGTACAGGTAATGAGTGACCACTGCAGATGTAAAGCACTGCCAAAGTGGCTACGCCTTTGCAATTTAATAAAGCACTAGAGAGTACTCACAGCAGGTCTGGTAAAATTCTTAAATTAAACTTAAAATACACACATACAAAAGCAAGCATAAGAAACTCCACAGTTTTTGCAGGTAACATTTTACAAAAGTAGTAATAGCCAAATCCCGTTATATTTTTATAGTACGATGTTATAATCAATTATAGACATTTTTTTAAAAAATGTGCCCAAACTTAATACACATGGTAAACAGATTATCAAGAGCCCCAGTAAGAAATGAACCAGCAGAAAATAAAGTCTAAGCACTAAGTTGCAATTGGTTGGATATAAATATATTTTTTTCTAAATGAATTCCAGCCAAACAACTTTTTCTGGAGTATCTGAAGGTCATCTTATATGAGTTTTCAAAATATATTCTCCATTCACCACCCTGCACAGAGCCCTGAACAGTGTAAATCTCTGCTTCCACATAATATTTCTGGGAATACGTAATGATCGTTCCAAACTGTTCAGTAGCAAGATTTCTTCTTCAGCATTAAAAGCTACAGACTGTCCCAAGCAAGTCTTAAACCAGTTTGTCTCATGGGACAGCTTCCTTCTAGCTGGATTTTTCTCTTTTCCTGGTTTGACTTTAATGTTCTTAATTTATCATTTGTTTATTGTGAAATTTATTAGCTGCCTATCTTACCACAAGGCAACTCTGGACGGCTTACCATATTAAAAGATAAAACTGTGTGAAACCCAATGATATAATACCATAAAAATCAATCAACCTAGCTACAAGATAGGTAGGGTGGGAGTAGGATGAGAAGGGGACAGGGTGGGATCTGTTGTTAGTCTATCAACCACTCCCAATGTGGAACCCAACATTTAGTTTTCTTGTGAGCTTTTGGATCAATGCTTCAATTAAAAGAAAAAGATTGTGTGACATTACTGAGGCACTATGGCAGGACATTCTGTTGCTGTGAGTAAATTGCCCATAGAATTTCCAACTATTAAAATTGCCCAGTCAAGTTGGATCATCAATTTCCAAATTAAAAAAAACCTAGGAATGCATCTTTATATTCTTCAGCTATGGTCTCATATTCAAAATAATTGGCAACATCATTAAATAAAGATTTCTTCCTTTTATACCTGTTGAAGAAGACTGCTGAGAATACTGTTGACAGCCAAGAAAACAAACAGATGGATCAACGAACATGCTCTCATTTAAGGAAAAAGTTACTTATTTGATCATTTCCCAAAATAATTTTATATCAATTTCATACCTATTTGCTTAAAATGACAATGTATTTTATAATTCTAAGGAAGGGATGTCAAACTGGCGGCCCGTGGGCCAGATATGTCACACGTAGGCCACGCCCACCCCAGCTCAGCAAATGGGGAAAATGTCACAAAATTTCATGTGACTCAACATTCTAAGGGCTCTGTAACACAGATAGAGCTTTATCTTCTTCCCTCTTGGGTGTAGCAACAATCTTCACCAATAGATATTTGCAATAAGATTTGTCCAGTGACCTTTCATCAGACTGGTTTATCTACCTTAAACGGATAAAATACCTTCCTAATATCATAAAGAAGCATGTAATATTTTCTTAGCACAAAAAATAACAATATAGTGAGCTGCTTGGGCAAAGTGTTTAGCAACTACTTTCAATGAAAGAAGTATAAAAAAGAAGTTGAAATATAAAGCTCTGGGCCACCATACAGGAAAACCTCTTATTTTGGAATATTTTAGAGGAATGGCATAGCTTAACATTTTGTTATGACTAGCTTTGCAAAAAAAAGGGGTGGAGGGACAATTTCAGATCCCCTTCTTCCCAGTAGCAGTTCAATATGTATATACTGTATATATATAGCAGGATAGAAAATAGCAGAATTAGTTATGATCTCTGCTGAAATATAGCCACTGATCTCTCTGCCAGGCTCTACCACTACCTTTCTTTTTCTTGAAATCTAAGCAAACATTTTGTAAGCCTCTAGATTTTAAAAAAAGAATTTCTATAACCGGGTGGGGAAATAATAAGGAATAGCAATAACTTCTAAGCAGGTTGGAAATATTCCAAAAGCCTTTACAAGTGAAAAACTGCAAATTAGGTTAAAAAATAACCTTAGTACTCCAGAGGAAAAAAGTATCAAGATACAAAAGCCACAGATTAATTTTCTATAATAGCAACCAAAAATATTGTTTTTCCCAGATGTCCATATACTACTAAAAGCATTCTCCTTCAAACAGATACATACAGTGCATTGATCATTATTTTTTCTTTCCTAAATTTTTTAAATAAGCCTTTGGGTAATACTGCCAGCTTTAGGAATAATTTAATCTTCTCAGCATTAGTTAAGAAGGTTCATAATAAGATAGCAAATGGGATTGAATGGGCTTTTGGCACAGAATAATAATCTTCCACAGTTGAATAGACAGATAATTTATTACAGTTAAAAAGAGAAGCATAAAACTTTTGCTTTAAAAATAATTCTCCACAATATAAAATCAGGTAACACCAGAGGTGGATTCTAAATATTTTATTGCCAGTTTGCTCAGGGGCGCGCTGCAACTATACAAAAGCTTCTGCACATGTGCAAAAGCAAAATCCAAGATAGCGGTGCCTATGGTGCCACCGAAAGAACCGGCTCGGGGGAGTGGAAGGTTGCCCAGGTTGCTAACGGTTCTACCGAACCGTGCCAGTAAGTTACTAACGGTTCAGTAGAACTAGACCAAACCGTTAGGAACCCACCTCTGGATAATACATACATATCTGCCACAAAGCTGGACAAAACTGCAATTACTATTAGACAATAAGCACAAAAAGAAACTATGCAACTGGAAATGCCCAAATTATTCCAGCAAATAAATCATCCCCAAGTGATTGGGCAATTGTAATGATATAATTTAAAAGAACAATTACTAGAAGTGTTTTATAATACTGAATTTACTTACAAATGTACTCATTAAGGGTAGTTCCCTAAACCTGTACAAACATACAGCTTCACTTTGATAAACAGCAAATTCCACTGTCCACATCAAACCTCCAGAGAGAGGCAGACTCTGAAAGATGTTTTCCAGGACTAAGAACTAATCCTAGGCATTTTTCCAAGTAGCATTTGAAAATTTCAATCTCTGGCCTGCTTTGTGCATTATGCTAAGCGAAAATGTGATCTGCTTTGGCTTATCATGTGGTGCAAACTCAGCCATTGCGATTTATAAACCAAGGTTATTGTTTCGTGTAACATGCAAACCCAGATAGTTATAACTTATGATCAAACTATGTTCACAGACATAGATTGCATTTATATTACAGTTCACTAGGAAGTGAAAGAAAAATGCCCTCTTAACCTATTTCCGTATTATTGTGGACTATATGGTTTTAATTTGCTAACAAAATGGGCGCTGGTTCTTACCTGACACACCCTTTCTCTTGATTTTCTGCCAATATATTAGTTCCATAATTTTTTGTTGCCCCACCATTCAAATGTTATAAAATATATATTAAAAAAATAAAGCTGATCATTTTTATGTGAGAAAGTAAAAGGACAACTTTTCAAGTGACTATCAATGCTTCTGGTTCAGTCATACAGTTTTGATTTAGGTGAACAATTGTTTGTTTTCCTAAATACTGTATATAGCTCCTGCATACAGATCATCAGTTCTTCTTCATATTGCTATACACAACTCTACTAGCTTCCTAGACCAAATATCTAAGAAACATGAAATGTTTATTTTTCACTATTGCTTCCCATTCATCAAATATTGTAAAAGAAACAATACCTTTAGGCTAATCACTCATCTAAACTTTGGACCCAACATGAATCTACATCAATTCATTTTTTAGTCAGAATTCCTCTATGATATAAACCCTCAATTTAATGGACCTCAACCTCAATTTGGGAGATTTTTGACGAAATGGATCTGAATTTTGGTCAACAGACTTCACTCCAAACTAAGCAAACAATGGCAAAAGTCCATATTTGACAAATCAGTACAGTATTAGTACATTTACTTACATTATGTACATTTGTTTTGCACATTACACTGAAGTCTGGATAAATATGCATATGTTGAACAAAAGATTATGGGTTTAGGTGGTGTTAAAAGTATCTTACATTCCATTAATAGAAATTTGGATGGAATCAATGCTGTTACTTTTCTTAAAGAAAGAATTTTATCCCATATTAAAAAACACTAACCAAGGGCAAGATTTTTTTTTCTTACCAAGATAGAATATTTATATAAATGTCCTTGATACACTGATATTTTAGGACTGTCAAATAAATAGAAATATTTAAACAAAGTAAAAACTGAAATGCTTTTCATATAAAATGTATTTACAATAATACTAGTTTCACACTTATTTCTCATCATAACATTTCTTGAAAATATTGTAAAATTATTTTCATTTATTGTTCTGCATGCAAGCATCACTATTTGGTGCTTCAGCCTTCAACTAAAACTAGTTTCAGTGTAATCTCAGAACAATAGAGTATTTAACAGCTATATCACAACACACTGTTCTTACAGTATACATATCGCATAACATAATAATTGTATTATGATAGAATAACATCAGGGCTTTATGGAACATAGTGGTTTGCATAGTTAGGATACTGGTTTGACAAGCAGCAACTTTGCGTTTGAGACCCGAGTGCTGGCAAAGTGGGTTCCTGTCCTTTGCTGAAGCTCCTACAGGGGCTATGAAAGAAGCCCCCTGGATAACGGTAATGTCACCAGCTAATGCTTTCAAACCTGGTAGCTCCTTGGTGCTCCCAACATGAGCGCAATGCGATCAGGGCTTTAATTTTCATTTCTTAGCAATTCACTAATTGAATAAAAATATACATTTGCCCTTCATAATAAGGACGTATTTGTTTAAAATGCTACATGGTAACATGTTAATTTTTGGGATATCAAATTTGGCACATATTCAGTATATTGTCGGTCTGACAGGTAATCTGTTGTCTACCACTATGCCCTCCATATTTTTTAATAATAGGACTGATATCTGATAAGCCTGTGAAGGAAATTGGCCTTAAAAAAAAAAAAAGGCAATTGGTTTCATTATGAAATACGCTGTGTGGTGTGGTAGATACTTCCAAAGAAGACAAAAGAAAAGGGGAAAGCCTTTGTAGTATGCTTTCGAATACTTCTGCCCAGGAAGCATTCCTCAGCATTTAGCCAAGAAGTTGGCAGCTTAAGGATTTAAGGAGGTTAAGGATGTCAGATCTGCATGGCATTAATTAAAAATGATTTTATTTTTAAAAGGACTAAAATCTTGAGAGGTTTTGGCAAATTTATCTTAAAAGTACTTGACACATGAAAAGATTGCTGACACCTCATCTGGCCAGTCATTCCTTGCTTTGAAGTTTCATGTTCTCAGTGCTACAAATCCACATGATTAGTGCATACACTTAAATACATAAAGACAGGCATAAGACGATTTTCAATTTTGTTTCTTAAAGGAGTTTAACTCGCTATTTGATACCATGCATAGAAAACAGGTTTTGAAACTCAGCATCTTCAAATGGTTCTTAGCCAGACTCTAGCCAAGAGCAGCCTGGACCTATCTCAAAGGGGGCGGAAAAGATCATTGTCTGTCCAAACAGCAGCTTATTTGTACGTATGCTAAGGGAAGGAAAGCTTTTATTTGATAATATACTTATATGTCTGTTTTGATTGGAACCTGATTTTAAGAAGTGAATCTGAGAACAAGGAAACACTGAACAGACTGACGCTGACTACTGATGTAGTTACAACCAGGGGTCAGTACTATGAGAGATTTCAACTTGTCTGCTGCAGGGAAGAAGGGAAGAACAACTCATTAGGTTTTACTTAACATGTAGGAATCAGTAAATGTGGTCTCCTCACCTAAAGAACTTACTTTTTATTGTGGGGTTAATGCTTGGTACAATATCACTCTGCATGCAGTTCTGAGGATAGAAATGTAGAACTGCATACAACAAAGAGACATGAAGGAGAGGTCATCATTCCTAGTTTAGTCAGCCCAGTTTGCAACGCAAGGAGGCAGAGTGAACCAGTACGTCTAGGTACTCTCTCTTGCTGCTCAGTTGTTCCAACCAACGATGCATCATTTAGCTGAAGTAGTATTGCTGGGACAATGTAAAGATTATGCTGCCTCCTTTCTGTTTTGTCTATGCAATTTTATGGATGGATTAGTATTATCTAAGATTACTCAATTTGGAAGATTCTAAAGCCCACATTGAGGTTGCTGAATTAGGACCGAAATCAGGATTTCATATATACTAGGCAAACAGAAATGTATGCCAAGAATATTTTATGGAAAATGTACCATCTAGGACAGTGATGGCGAACCTATGGTATGCATGCCACAGGTGACCCGCGGAGCCATTTCTGAGGGCACGCAAGGTGCTGCCCTGTCAGCTGCAGTGCCTTTGGCCTTGATTTTTGGCCGTTTTTCACCCTCTGGAGGCTTCAGGATGTTTCCTTGAAGCCTCCAGAGGGTAAAAAAATGGCCCAATGGGCAAATCGAAGCCACTTCCGGTTTGCCCTTAGGGACGTTTTTTGTTCTCCGGAGGCTTCAGGACGCTTCCCTGAAGACTCCGGAGGGTGAAAAACGGCTCAACAAGCAAACCGGAAGTCCGTTCCCGAACTTCCGGTTTGCCTGTAGGGTTGTTTTTCGCCTTCAGGAGGCTTCCCTGAAGCCTCNNNAAAATGAAAGTCCCGTTGGGCCATTTTTCACCCTCTGGAGGCTTCAGGGAAGCCTCCTGAACTCTCTGGAAGGCGGAAAATGGCCCAATGGGTGTGTGTGTGCACGTGCATGTGCAGTGCAGTGCAGTGTGTATGGGGGTGTGTTGTGTGTAAATAATCAATTAAATAATCAACTGATGGGCTCTGGGGATATGTATATTAGAAAGTAATCCAATATTACATATGAAAATAAATGCAGCCTGTAGTATAAGTATTATAGAAGCAGGACTCAGGCATAGTGAAAAACATTTGGTTTCTACCTGTTGCATCTTATTTCAGTATGTTCTCTTCAACTGTTTTACCACTGGCTAATTTATCAGACAATCATACAACTGTATTATTTTACAAGTCCTGCAGCTAGAGCATAGTAATCCAAATCCTCCTTATAAATTAACCATGATTACTTGACCAATTCCATAGCAAATGATAAGAACAGATGTCTTAAAATGCAATGGTATTTTGTATCAAACAAAAGGATAGTATTAGTAGATCATATTTCCCTTCTCTCCCTACAGCTTTCTGCTGACCTCCAGACCATGCTACGGCTAGAGAGGAAAAAAGAAAATAGCCATGTGTGAGCAGTGTGCAACGTTGGATTAGCTCATTATGTCTTTTCCCCCCTCTGCTTTTGCTCTACAGATAGCTATCATTATAAAATGAATATAATCTACCACAGCTTTCCAGCATGATACCCTCCAGATGGGTTGGAATTCTAACTCCCTGGTTCCCAGCCAGCTGGGAAGTGTAGTCCAAACACATCTGGAAGGCACCAGGTTATGGAATGCTGATCTGTTATCTTCCTCCAAACTATTAAAAATGTGTGTATGCTTGAATCATAAAATTGGAAGTTCTTTAAATTGTCAAGTCCAACCTCTTGTTCAAAAAAAGGTGTAGATTCAAGACTCAAGTTGGGCTTCATTCTTAGTGTCTTTAGGAGCATGTACCGGTATGTACACAAATGTCTTAGCAATAATATGTAAATGATTGCCATTGCTTTCTTTCTTTTTTAATAGTTTTCTCCAAAGGACAAAAGCACATATAAGAATATACAATATATTTTAGTATTTACAATATAGTGCTCTCTAAAGGCATTGTCCCCTTTAAGTACATCCATTGAATCCCACCACTGGTCCAATCCAGGGGTGAAATGTAAAATTTTTCCTACTGGTTCTGTGGGCGTGGCTTGTGGGCATGGCTTAGTGTGGTCATGTGAC